>JAZGTK010000557.1:0-63116 GCA_036877625.1 Ambastaia sidthimunki
TTTTCTGTTATCAGCTACAAACGCAATATGAAGACACTTATGAACATCAGATGAGACAATGTCATCTATACGATGTTGTAAGGAGGATTTTGCGAAGACGAAGAAGTGCTGCACAACGGTTCCAGCGAAGAGAGCATGCTCTTATAGGTGCCTACCATGGCATACTAACAGCGGCACTGCACAGAAGACGGACTAGCTATAAATAAAGCGAAAGTGAAACTTAACAAAAACAGTGTGCATAGGAAAGCGATTGCAGGCTTTCGCATGCGTCAACCCCAATTACGGCAGCCTGTTAACTCAAAATGCGCAGTGCTTTTTGCAATTGGGTCGGATTATATTCACACCTTAAACGAACCGTACAAGAGTTTGTTTGGAACCGAACTGAAACAACCTCTTCAGCTGGGTCTCGGATCGGTTGTTTGGAGCGCACCAGAGTGCGATTGCTGTATTCACACCTGCCCAAAAGATCCGCACCAAAGGGGGAAACGAACTTGACTTCGTTTCAATCTAACTAAACAAGACGGGTGTGAATACACCCTAAAATCCAAGATAATGACTGTGGCGGTGATGAGGATAATATCTGTTGTGTACACACTAAAGCAAATTGTAATAAAAGTAGTGTACTATGATCTATATAGTGAATTCATACTAGGCCTGTGCAATATATCGAATTTCGATTTCGGCTCCAAACGATCACAAAAACAGTGATATTGACAAAAATGATTATTATTTAAAACAATTTTACCATATTACGTTCTGCTATTTTGTCATGTGTTCCGAATGACAAGCGCACTTCTGCCTCTACGTGAGAGATGATGAACATCAGTAAGCAGGTGACAATTTTTACATACTGTCCTATGTTCATTCATGTTAACTTTGGATAAAACGTGCATTTTAAGACAGGGAGATGATGATTTACTTGCGCTTCGTTGCGGCTGTGTTGAGTCGGCAGGCGCGCTCTATCCGTTCACGCAATAAAGAGCAAAACAGCATTTAATGTTTGAATTTCTGGATTAAATGGTATAATTTGTAAGGCGATACTATCTTCACAAGCAGTTCATTATGACTCAGAATATTAGAGCGCGTCACAGTCTTGTGAGAATAAGATCAGTGACGCAGGTGAGGGAGAGCACGCCGATGCGCTGCAGGATCAGCTACAGTCAGAGATGTTTGTGGAATTACATTCTAAAATAAAGACAGACTGTTTGAACCAGTGATTTATTTTTTTCACGTCTGTTTATGTATTTCATAATTTGATCTGAGATGAATATTTTATTTATAATTTATTTTATAATATGATATTTTATTTATTATTTTTTTAAAAATAAAAGTTAAACTTGCAGGAATGGTTTAAATTATGTGCAATCTCGCACCGAAATTCAAGCCCTGCTATCTTATATGCGACATTTGAGTATTTACTTATTCGGTTATTTTAAGTGAAAGGAAGGGATAAAGGAAAATTTCACGTTTGCTGTTTTTTATAAAAGTAATAAATGCAATATTTCCACAGTCAATAAGTAATTGATGATGCTGATATTGACCAAAATAATTGTGATTATTTTTTTCCATAATTGAGCAGCCCTAATTCATACTTTATAAGATTTTCTAGTTTGTGTGCGTAGACGGCCCCCCAGAATGACCAGGAGAAAACACTGAGGGATGCTACTTTAAAACTACTTAAAAACACATGTAAAGCCCACATAACAACCAGAAACAAAGTGTAGCTTGTGAGCTGCAGGCCTACCTACAGTCAAACAAGCTGGATAGTGAGTGGGATCCATTAATGGTGGAAGGAATATAAACAGGTCTACCCAACACTTGGCAAAGCATTACTTATATACTAGCCACAAATTCCCCTTCAAAGAGTGCATTAAATACAAGGAATTACTGTTTTACTGCTTGTGGTCCTCCCTAAAACCAGGTCATGTTGATAGGCTAGTGTTTCTAGCCAAAAACCTGTAACATAACATGTAAAGTACAAAAACAAACACACTACAAAAATTCTAGTGGAAATACTATACAGACATGTATAGTAGGATTTGTCATTTTGTAGAATTATTTAGTTTTTTAAATTTAGTTTTTTGATATTAACATTTCCAACTACAGTGACTTTCAGTGTTTATGATCTGATCATAATTTTTTAATAGGCTGTAAAGGGGAACAAATATGCTGAAATGAAAAGGTTTTCAACTGACAGAATAATCATGATTATTATTCTTTAAAAAATTTAGTAAAATAATCATGATTGTCATTTTACCCAATCATATACCCAACAATAGAAAAAATTGGATAGTACAGAAGTAAACCCTCTATCGTTTGTCTGACTTCAGCACTTCCTCTGACACTCATCCACACTGTACATGCGTTTAGACTGTTGCCACAGAAACCAGCCCATTTTGCGTGTCATCTCACTAGCATTGTGTGTATCATAAGTCACACCATATGTCTACATCTAACAACATCAGTTCCTCATCAACCATGCAGAGAGCTATCAGAAATAGTATATAAAAAATATATTACACCTCTAGCTTCTAGCTACACAAGTTGTTTAATGTGCTGTTCTTTTTTAATCTTTTATTTGGACATAGATATTTTTGTAGGAAACTCAATTGAAAAATCGATTTTAACCCTAGGGGGTTAAATCTATTATGTGAAGCATTAAAACTGAATCACTCTCTTTAAAATCAATGATGCTCTCTAAACTCAGCCCTTTGCTACACAGTTTGAGTAGGCCAGGTTTTCTGCATGGTGTCACATTTTTCAGTCGTGCCACAGATACTGTATATACATGGTACAGCACAATCTCACAAGTTGACAAGTTCTTTATTCACATAGTCCTAGCTGTACTGACCATATTAAAGGAAGAGATGGAAAAATACAGGCCAGGAGAACCTTTAAAAGACCTCTGACAGCACTTTCCCTGTAAAGCCTGATGAATCACAACAGCTCCAGTGTGGTGGACAAACCTTAACCGTAAGGGTCTATTCTGGGCAACACATTGCCCCCTACATCTGGCACCATGCCCCAGCGTGACTCTTCACATTTGAGGTTCTTCTTCCTTAACTAACCCAGTTTGACCCTGATTTAAGCAGCCTGATCTTTCTTAATCAAGGTAAACACCTCCAGCTAGGTTGGTCAGAATGTTTTACAGCAAACCTGAGATGAATCATTCAAGCAGCACCACTCTTAATCCTAAACAACCAGCCGTCTTGATCCAACATGCACATCAGTGTTCTGACCCACCTCTGGGCATTCTTTCACTCCAAAACTCTGCCAGGCTAATCAGCACAGCAAAGGAACTTCACCAAAAGCCCTTCCTACCTTCACATACATCCAGCCGGGACTCTCGTCCATACAATACTGTAAGGCAGAGGCGGGCCGGTATTTTTAGCTTTGCATGCTGGCACTGTACTTGACTGAAACTCGAGCCAGCTCCCCCCTGCCTAGACCAGAATGCAAACCCCATCCACTATTACAGGGGCTAGAAACAGACTGGAGGCGGTTGAAAACACGATTAGTGTGTCGTTACTGAAGAGAGCGATCGGTGGTGGTCCTCAGCTGGACTTAACACTGCTCAAGTTATTAACCCCTGTGTTCAAGGACAGCTCACATGATTACAGACAAAATACCTGCAATTTATAACAGTCATAAAGGTGAATCTAATGAAAATGGCAGGAACGTGGTCTGGGTCACTTTACACTTCGGCACTCAAGCATTATATTTAGGATAATATATTTAAGGAATGTTTTAACAAAAAAAAATATTTTTAATTGAGAAAAACAACTGCCGCTTGTTTATTTGCAACATTATATTTAAAATAAAAACAATCACCTTTATTTAATCTCCTTATAAAAGTAGAAAATAAAAACAAACATTAGTTTATAAACATTTTTAGGTTGTTTACTATCAGTGCCCTCAAGCAGATTCCAGTCAGGTGGCTGTCTCTCATTGGAGCTTGGAAAAGAGTAAATAAGATGTACACTCGAAATCACAGCGCATTGTGGGTAAAAAGTAATAAATGAACGTGGGAAATGGGTTGTTCACTCAGAATTTGGACAACAGAACAAAATGGCAGATACCCTATATAGTGCACTATACAGGGGACAACGAGTAATTTCGGACACAGCTTGAAACAAGATTTCGGACACAGGTCTTAGTACACAATATAACTACAGAAGAGTCAAGTTTTAAATAGGAAAAATATCGAAACTCTTTGGTCATTTTTCAACACAATGCTACTGGTCTAATTGGATTCAATGAATTATGCTAAGCTATGCTAAAAGTGGTACCGCCAGAACCAGAGCTCGGCTGAATGGATTCCAAAACGGTAAAACTCAACTTAATAACTCTGAGGGAGTTGGAGAATTAGCCTATTTCCAAAAAAAAGTGGAGTGTTCCTTTTAAATGTCCATACCTTGTAATATACACGACTGTGCGCCACACACAAACACTTCAGACTATAACACAATGCACACACACATTCTCTCAAGACTAAGACTCTATAAGACTTGTATATAATCTTTTTGCACACACAATGTATTTTTTGCACATCTCATAAATGCTGCCAATACTGCTGCTAACAGTCGAATGTTTACAATCAAGTATCCTCACACCTTGTAAATATGTATATTGGTCGGTGCTGCTTTCTGTGCTCTGCTATACTGTAGTGTATTGTCTGTTCTGTAGTGTTTTGTACTGGTTGTTTTGCACTTGTCTCATCTTTCACTGTCTGCACGTCTACACTTTGTGATTTCTTTGTAATTTCTGCACTGTCTGCACAGGTTTCTACACATGCACTTATGTGGAACCTTGTGATTGTACTTAGCCCCTTGTTGTCTATGTAGTCTATGATATATAAATACAAAAAAAAGTTCTTGCCTCTTGATATGTTCTGGGCTGAATCTATCTAGGTGACCCTTTACTGAAATGTGTAAGCCAACAGGTCACACGCCTACATAACCACAACATCACACATAAGAAGAGCTTATGAAAGATCATATCTGTCACTTCTCATGGGTCAACTGCAACGCTTGCAGTAGGTGTCTGAACAGTGAAGTCCGCTTCGAGTGCACTTGCAGCCGTTTTTTTATACACACACTTTCTGTTTAACTGAAGCCTGGAAGCAGAGTAATTCAAGTGTGTGCATTCATTCTAACTAAAACGAGCCCAGTCACACAAGCACTGAAAATATCTCCTCTGTCTTAAACAGGCCACCTACACATGCCCCTTCAAAAGGTCTACGCATCAGATCTGTCAGAGCTCAATTGCAGAATTTAATACCAGAATTTGTGCGTGTATTTAATCATTGCAAGATAAACATTGCATTCATGTTCTTGGTTCAATACAGTGTAAGCTCTATTGATGGTATTTGTGCCATGATATAATTAAAATATTATAGTATTAAATGTCATAGAATGTATGCAGGTAAAAAAGCAAAATTGTGTACCATTAGAAGTGTAGCATTTATAATAAAGATATAGGGGGTAAGACACCACCCTGGGATAAACATCAAACATAGCAACAAACATCAACATTAAAAGACAATCCTATAAACATTCTAAGCTTGGGAATGTTGGGAATTATAAACAGATAGTTCCGGAAGCTGACTAAACAAAATAAAATGGGGCCTACAACTCATGCATCTTTTGACTTCTGAGTGGATAGTGGCTGGGGCCCGCCTTACCATTTTGTGCCTTTATACACCTAGAAGTCAAAAGATGTATTTAGTGGGTCCAACAGCTTTTCCGGTAGTCTTCTACTGGCATAAAGTTATATGGCATATAGTTCTGGTTCTTGAGGCTAATCAATATGCATGACTTAATAATGATAAAGCACACAACCTTTTCACCAAGCTATTATTAGTATCACGTAGGGCTGTGCAATATATCGAATTTCGATTTCGGCTCCAAACGATCACAAAAACAGTGATAGACAAAAATCGATTATTATTAAAATCATTTTACCATATTACGTTCCGCTATTTTGTCATGTGTTCCAAATGACACGCTCACTTCTGCCGCTACGTGAGAGATGATGAATATCAGTAAGCAGGTGACAATTTTTACATACTGTCCTATGTTCATTCATGTTAACTTTGGATAAAATGCGCATTAAAAAAGTAAGATGATGATTTACTCGCGCTTCGTTGCGGCTCTGTTGAGTCGGCAGGCGCATTACCTGCTGCATCTTTTTTTTAACAAACCAAGGGACAAGCCAAAACTATTTGTGTTAATTAAGTCCCTTTAACAACATTTAAACAAACACGCAAACTCCAGCTACAGTGGGAGACTCACTTGCTAGTTTGGCCTGCAGTCCGGAGGGCCCAGGCTTGGAGGAGGTCTCAGCCTTGGCTGATCCTGGAAGGGACAGTTTGGGCTTTGGCAGGTTGACTTTGGGGTTGAAGCGGGACGTCCAATCAAACTTGGAGGAGCCGGCAGCCTTGTTCTGCTCTTTGTCTCGGCTGCTCCTACGGGGGGAAGGGGAGGACGCAGAACGTGACCGCCGCGCTTTGCTCTGGTCCTTGCCCTGCTTCAGCCGGGCACCCTGAGGGGCACAGCTGTTGGTGCCTGTGGCGGCTGAGGAGGAAGAGGAAGAGGAGGATGAAGAAGAGGCAGAGGAAGAGGAGGAGTCAGTTATGGTGCTACACCCAGCTTTGGCTGAGGCAGCTGATTTGGACGCCAGCTTGGTGGGTTTGGCTGCCCGGCTGGCCTCGCTGCGAGGTGGCAGGGGGCCTGCCGCGCTGCTGGAGCTGGGGAGGGAAGAAGAGGTCGTTGACAACGAGGAGGCGTCTGCCTTCTTACGCTTCTGAGAGGTGGTGCTGGGGGCCCCACTGGGGCCAGAGCAGGATGCGCTCTTCTTGCTCAGGGCTCTGCTGGACGTGGCAGGAGTCGTCTCAACTGCTAACCTTCTCTTTTTGGACTTGGTGCCGACAGATGCTGGAGCCTTCTTTGGCTCTATAAGTTCAGATGAGGTTGTTGGGGCCGATGGGCCACTCGCAGCACCCTCTGTGGGGTGGTTGGATAAAGCTTTAGGGCGTTTGGCTGGGCTGGGCAAGTAGGAGACGTTGGGCTCTAAAGCGGAGCTGCGTTTGAGAGCACGGGTGCTGCTACCCTCCCGTCTCCCTTGCTGGCTTGAAGTTCCTGCTGCTTCTAAGTCTGGATCTGGAATTGAGTGTGAACTGATGGAGAGAGAGAGGCTGTTTCTGGAATAAACAGAGACAAGAAGAAAAACATGAGAAAACAAGACAGAGCAAAACGTACAGTGTTGTGAACTTGTAATGCGAAACTGAAAACACACATATTGCTCACTTGCGTACGTTCATCAGACCCAAACACAACAGACGAGATAAAAGGGATACCTTCGAGAAGCGTGGCCGCGGGCGGAGCCAACGGCTGAGCTGGGCGGGGCTTTGGAAGCCTTTGAATTAGATCTTCTACTTTCAGGTGGGGAATTTGCTTTTTGGTTTACTTGCTCTGGCTGCAACCTGGAGAGGTTGGGAATTAAACAGCAGAGAGCAGTGTGGGATGGGGAGTCGAAAAGGAACACCTCAAATTCAATTTCACTGACTTGTAGCCCTATGCTCAACATTTCCTACTCACCAACCATCCCAGTAGAAAACACAAACAGCAATCGCTAAATGAGTTTCTGGCTAGACAGTTGGGAGGACCATTCTGTGTAATTTTGTTGCCCTGTTGCCCTGTCCTGCCTATGTGCCCTGGGGTACATAAAGTACTTATGGGAAAGGGGACTAGACTAAAATTAAGGATAAAAGGGCCAATACCCATGTATCAGGCCTTAAGGCAAAGACAATTAAATTACAGTCTTAATATAAGTATCATATTAAATATCACATTTTACCATTTTGAGTTTAAACTGAATATGCCTATGAATCAGCCTAAACTGAATATGAGTCTGGCCGCCATAATAATACAAAGACACATACAAATGTCTAATGTGTTGCCTTTGTTAGCTACATGAAAAACAGCATTCAACTGAAACTACTGCAGTGTTCATAAGCTGTTTCTATTTGCAGAATTACTCATTACTGAACTCATGACTGGTTTACTTGAGATTCTTAAGACTTAAATTAGTGTGATTACTTGTAAATTGTTTATATCAGGGCTCAGAACTATGACCACTTTGGTCACATATTCTCCCGAAATGTATTCTTTGTGACCTCAAAATATATTTGTGAGCATTTGGCGAGTGCAAATTTTATTGTGGTGTGACCTGTTTCAATGTCTCTACAGAATGTCTGCCAATTACTGCACAGTGTTGTGAGCTAATACAGTGACCTGTTCCTTACATTCATAAGTTTAATGCAGATTTAAGATTTTTAACTAGCTCGCAAAATGTAAAGACCCGAAGAGAGAAGACGAAAAAACATTTATTTTTTAAGCCACCTGAAGTTACAGATAATGTGACTCTTGGAATGGGGGCTGGTGATCATTAGAGCTGTGAAATACCATCATATTTATGATGTATAATTAAATATATATCTTAGGTTTACCGTTTTTATTGTAAATAGTTCACCTATTATGAACATTGTCATATATTTCTAAACTTGGACGGCTGTTAAAAGTTGTTCATTCAACATTTAAATGATGCCACACTGTGTCTGCAATCTACTCGCGTTTAATCAATGAAGTTCAAGTTGAGTGCTTTTTTAAAAGCGCCACTTGCTCATAACACAAACTTTTGACAAGAAAGACTGCAGCTTTAATAAAAGTGCATGTCTAATATAAGTGAAGAGCGCTAGAGCTACTTAAAACTTGATAACATCTGCCACATTCATAATCTGATCTCTAGAACGCCCTGTTAAATGATAATGTGTAGTTAAAAAAACATACTCAGACTTAAATTTTCTTTTGCAATCAAAAAATTATATATTTAAAACATCCCAAAAAATATATACCAATTATTGGGGTGGTACATACCCAAATACTAAATGAATCTTTAAGTACAATATAAAACAGAATCATTAGATTCCCATTTCTACCCCTACAGGCCGAATCCTTTAATGATTGTGTGAGTCAATCTAATTAATTACTTGCTGAAAATAACAGTGAGTTTCTGAAATAACATCTGACCCACTTACTGACTGGATGTTTATATGACATCAAGCTACTTTAAAATGTGCTACAGCATTGCTATGTTTTATACTTAAGGAAACCCTGCTCTCTGGGCAACAAAACAGATACAGAGCTAGACTAGGAGACTTTAATTTCCACAGGTAGATTGTCACAGTGCAAACTCACCTTCCTGCGAGTGTGTGGTCTAGTGGCTGGGCCGCGGCTGTGTTCCTCTGTGAACGGCGCAGTGACCCCCCTGGATTGGAATTAGGCCGGTTGGACATTGGCACCTCTCTCCTGAAGGGACATACCCTTTCTAGACACTACCATTCACTGGTAAGAAAGCGGAGAGACAAAGAAAATAAAGGAAAGTTAGCCGAGTTCTGCCTTCGTTGTGTTCATGTTCTTGTGAACTGTGAGGAACTCATTAGCACTCTGTACTGTAATTCTATCAGTGAATAGAATTACAACAGTGCTAGTACTAGTTTACAGATCAAGACATGAGACACGGCAAACCTAGTTGTAAACCTACTTCAAACTTCAGGCCTCCAGATTAAAAAACAACTACAGAGCCACTTTGTTGCCAAATTATAGAATCATTCGATAGGTGTGTAAAACAGAATCTCATGTTTTAAGCATCATTACCATTTTATTCATGTGCAATTACAGCAGAAGACAGTGAAGAACCTTGTGTAATACTAGTGTGTACATATAATTTAAAATATACAGTTTTGAATATAACATTGACATGAAAGCACATAAAGGTCTCTAACTGTGACTAGATTTTAAAGTACTACGACAAATCTACATACAGGCTTAGCCAGACTCAAAGTTGGGTCCTTAGGACAAGTACCCATGACCCTACAACTAGCACTGAACAATATAAAAAAATGCAATGTGCACCTCGCTAAATAATGTGACATACGAAATGCTGTAAATGGTAAAATCAATTAAAATACATTTAAGAATTGAAAAATATAACCAACATCTACAACTTCTAAAAGCAGGCTCTTTGTCTCATCAAGCAACCACACAGTCTCCAATGTCTGGTCAAAACAACACACCACCAGATGCCCCTCCCATTCCATGTACAGAAGACCAATCGTGGTTCAGCAGTGTCTAGTGAATCACAGACATGAGCTGCAGCACATCCATGGCTCCACCACCCATAACAGATCAATGGCCGATCTCACATCCCACATTCACATACGTCACAGCACCACTGAACAAATGATCCATGAAGCCATCAAGAAAGTGATACAGTGAGAGAGAGCAGGAGACCGAGAGAGAGAATCAATACAATGAAAGCTTTTTAAACAGATACTGAAGGAGAAAAGGACACATGCTCAGGAAAACAAAACAGAATTTGAATGACCTTTACCCTAATCTAATCTGCATTTTGTGTCTGTTTTCTTTGTAATCCATGACACCACCAAGCTGCGGATTTGGAAAAGACAGTCTGCTGGTCTACATTACTACAAACTATGAGAAGACGCATCTGTACATAAACAGACAATGGCCGGGGGGTGTCTTTGTGTCCTTCTCAGTTTAGTGCTAAAGAACACCACCAACCATCTATCACTATGACAGCACAGACATACACACACCTAACGCAACTCCATCCGGGTGTTTGTGTGTGAATACAAGCAATAATCTAAATGAAAGACTGACAAAATGTGTCAATGTACTGTAATAAGGCTCTGATGACTACTCTGAGAATGAAGGCTTTGAGCTTGATCTGAAGTCCCCATAGGGCTTTTCACACCTCAAACTGTCAACCCTGAGTCTTTATTAACGTAAGCCTGTTTCTTGTTTCACACTGATCATACTTCCTGAGTTAATAATTGATCCTGTGTAATCAAGTTTCCAGATTTCACACTACACATTTGTAAACACTGTGCTAACATTCTTATTTGCTTTTATTTATTTCTGAAGCTTTCAAAAATGTACAACGAACAAAACATCAAAACGTTAGAACCAACATCTCAATTGTGCTAAGCAGGCACCTGAATTACAAAAACAACAACAGCAGCAGCAGCAGCAGCAGAGAAAGACAAATTAAATTCAAATAAAATACATTATTCATAAACCAAACTTAGGTCATTGTAATGCTAATAAAAACCAAAAACAATTATGAGAATCTCAACAAAAAAAACCTCCACTAAAATTAAAAATAAAATCTTATTTGCAAATGTATGAGATTAATACAATTCATTAGACATGTACAAGATGTGCTCAGCATGCAACACATTTTAATGACTGCTTGTCCATCTGGGAAAAGTAACATTTGCTCTTGTTGTCTTCTGAAACAAAATACAAAAATATTGCTTGTTTCATCTCTCCCAGTTTTGTCATTTTTCAACATTTTAAACTGTATAAAGTTTTTGCTTTTGTACAAAGCATATGAATATTTAATAAGCCAAGAAATTAGGCACTTTATATGTTGCTGGTTGCAACTCACCATTACAATTTTACACTGCACACCTTTGGCACAGCAATTCATGGTAAGCCTAGTGAAAGCAGTGCTAAATCTTTAACCCAGGCCCTAACACATGCTAGGTCTCCATGAAACATTGACTACATTTTCATGGAAAACAATATTCTTATATTAACCCAATTAAGACAATACTCCGATTTAAAAACTACTTTGTAAACGGCAATTTCTGATTGAAGTAAGCAAGAATTAAGACATGGAGTAGTCCTATTTAAGTTGCATTATCGAAGTTTATTATAGACATGTACACAGCTTAATCACAGTATTAATGCTGTGTGGGAGTTGTCACTGCATTTTGTGACAGGACACGGAGACATGGCAGTGGTCAACCGTTTATCGGCAAACAAGAATAAAATACTGCCGCAGTAAAGTCTGGAGGATATAGCACATATAACATGACAAATAAATAACAGTACTTAAAGCTTTCGTAAAACTAAATCTGAAACACCCAAAACTGTATATGATACCATAATGAAAATGAACTGCATGTTGTTACGTGAAATTCTTGAGGGAACAAAATGACGTGTGCCAATAATCAGTCAATGTTCTTTAACATGCAAAACAGGAACATTAGAGGAATATTCTAAAAGCAACTCATATAAACACCTTAATCAGAATATTGTCTTATTTAGAATAACGTCAGTAATTAGATTACTGCTGTAATTTAAAAAGACTTTATACAAATCTTTTTGAATGTTTTGGTACATGTGGTACATATATCTTCTGCTGAGTCTGCAATCCCATAATGCAAGGCATCAGGCTTAGTGGTTCAGACCTGGGACAACATAAGGATGAGTAGCTGACAGAATTTTCAGTTTTAGGCAAACCTAGGGGCAGGATCGCGTTCTGAAACACAAGCTGGGTCCCAACAGTAAAATATAACATTTATGCAATTAAAACATTTCCCTAAGCCTCATACCATAAACAGACACCTAACAGAAAAGCAAGAGACAGAAAGGATAGTAGGAGGTGACAAGTAAATCAGGTTCTGAATAGACTAATAGACTGTTAGATTGTTCTGTATGTACAACAGCAGACAGGAATGGATCGAATGCTGTGTGTATGGATTGTTAAAAGTCGATCACTTTTGTATATTGAAATCTGAATAAATGTGGTTTTAGCCTAGTTCAAAATGTGGCACCAAACGGATGTATCTTGAATGAAATCTTGAACGTCAATGAAATCTGTACGTGCAAGAGAAAATCTACTGCCAATATGGCTGCCAACTGACCTGCTCCAATACTGACTTTGGTGTAAGTGTAACCATAGATATGTCTGGATTTTACCTACACTATGTTAAACACATTTAGCCTTACAAGCAGAGCTTAAAGTTAGGCTGATGAGCTAATTTTAACATTAGGCTGATGACCTAACTATACTGTAAATATCACGCCTTTTGTTTTGCTAGATGCATTTTTACTCTCATTCATCTTCATTAATGACAAACATGCAAACACACCCGATATGAGAGAAAGCTTAGGTGAAACCCAGGCCC
This sequence comes from Ambastaia sidthimunki, assembly GCA_036877625.1. Classification (NCBI taxonomy): domain Eukaryota; kingdom Metazoa; phylum Chordata; class Actinopteri; order Cypriniformes; family Botiidae; genus Ambastaia; species Ambastaia sidthimunki. Next base: position 13,061 of record JAZGTK010000557.1, read on the forward strand.
AACCTATGAGAAGTTCATAAGGGCCTGTTATGGCCACTGAGGAACTCCAATTTATGTCACAAAACAACAATCTGCACAGTATGGAAGGGACTGGTGCCATGGATTTATAGAATCTTAACCTTGATACATGTTACTCAGGTCAAAGATGTCACTTCAAATGTGAATGCTCCTGCCACTAAACATGGATTCCCACAAGACAGAAGCCCTAAACTCTGGGGTATTTATGACTTTAAAGGCAGCAAATGACATTGGTCAGATGTTAATGTGCCAACTGGAACTAACAGACTACAAAGTTATAATCAAATGTATATATATAGTTTATTAACTTATTATAAAATGCTTTGGTCGAAGTCAATTGTGGAATATTTACCTGCAAGTTAACCCAGAGGCCTAGATATTCAGAAGTAACATACTTTTCCCATGAAACCAAACATTCACTCTATTACACAACCAGCAATGTTCAACAACAGAACAACAGCCCTAAAGGAACAAGCCATGCACACAAATACAAAAATTAAATTATTGCTAACAAAATATAATAAGCATCAAAAGTGGTAGGTTAATTTGATGATGATTGTTTATAAAATATTAGATCTAATGTTAAATTCCAAACTGTTTGAACACTAACAACTGATTAAATGCAGTAAGGCAAACTAAATATTCAGCATTCTGCAGTTATAAAAATGCCTGTTTCTATCATTACCTCTTATTTAAAATGGCTGGCACAACCACAGACTCCATGCTAGAATGAGAAACAAATGGCTTTAATTACTTTACCTCTCTTGTAACACAGAATTTGGGCAGGAAAGCTGATGCTAACAACCACATGAAGGAAACTAAAACTGATCCTGAAAGCTGCTGAGACTATTTAAAAGAGAAGGTAAAGTAACCCTGACACATGGGAGAAAATACACTGTAGAGTCTTACAATGGGCCTGTAAAAATGGCTGTATCGAAATCTGAATGTATGAAACTGAACACTTTTACTGGACAGCAATATTGGTCTCTTAGCAATCACACCTATTCAAAAGATTTTAACTGCTAAAGTCAACATTAAACTGGTTTACTGCTGTAATGTGACATATCTGAGCAACATAGAATATTCAATAAAAAACAAAGCAATGTGAGGCAGGTCTTGATTGTATCCATCAGGTTTAAAAATGTAAATACGGTTTACATTTTATGCCGACTTTGGAAAATTGGTTGTTACATTCCAATTGCCTACAAATTAACCACCAATTAGCCAACGTGCTGCATTGTTTATGCAATAAGGACATTAACCCAATTAGGTAGTGACGTAAATAACAAAAGCAGCCAAGGATCAGTGTACTTTACAGAAAGTCTATCTTCATACTAAAAAGCAAAAGTTTTTAACATTTTTTACACCAAATCTAAATTCTTCAGAACTACAACACCATCAACACTTAAGAATCTGGGTAATGAACAATAGCTTCCCTTATACAACCTTTAAACAACCATCTACTCTTTTGTGCAAGACACCCAACAGTCAACTCAGTATTGTGTGAACTCAGTGACTTAGTTCTGCGGTGACCTGGAAGTTTAACATGATATTGCAGTGCCATCTTTTTAAGCCCAACTGCTTCACACTGGACCCATCTCATCATGAAGGTGACAGCAGGCGCAATAAGAACTTACCAGTCATGTGCAAATGCCCCAGCCAGTAGCCTAGAGTGACAAGAAGGTGGGTAATAATGGAGGGAGGATGAGGGAGAGGTGAGAAGAGGATCCGTTTAGTCTCTTCATAAAATATGCCATTTCATTAAATCATAAAAAATAAACAATATCACATAAAAACCACACACTGCAGCACATTATGGCAGCCATTTTGTTTAGCAATATAGATCAAAATAACTGCCAAATGACATTTTAGTATGAAAGGCATTAAAAACTAAGACAACTATATATAATCTCAACTAGAGAGGTAATCTGAAACATTATAAAATACTAAAAAGGCTTAAAGTACAGCCCTAGATGTCTTTTTCAATATTTCCAATGAGTATCTGGACACATCACTGACATTGATCTGAACACCTAAACTGACATTATCTTTAAAGAAGTTGGCTTACTGCAATACTCATGTTGCCAGTGCAACCCATTTTTAAAGGTATATATGTGATATGTTCACTATTTAGGCAGCATTAGGTAAGCTTTTCTTCTATTTGTTGTACAATTACATTTTGGCTTGATTTTATATTTTAGCGTTATGTCTCGTTTCACTCGTTATCAAGTAATGATTAAGTCCAGATAATGTCACTACTTTTTCCAAGATACCGTATGAACATAAAATACAGCACATGCAATACACACACAATGCAGCATATGCAATGCACATAAGCGAACCGAACATGCCTATGCGACTATGACGCCCAAAAGCAATCTAGGTATGAACCATTCTTGATTTAAAACACGACCATTAACAATCAAAAAAACAGTTTGAAATAAAAATCCCAACAAATGTGCAGACGTGCTGAAAGGCCTTACTCTTCATAACGACACAAGGTACTTCACCAAGCTAAGCCACGTCCATGACATTCAAGCTTTTAGACATCAGACTGCGGCCCCAACGGCTTCAAAAAGCTCTCATTCTGATCATAACGGCGATCGATCACCGACCAGGGCCCAAAACATGTCAATATCAACCCTTTCACACCGCCGAGGCTCCTACTTCCCTGAAGACATGACGAATTGATCGTACAATGATTAGGAGTTCAATCCGTTCTGATGTCTACAACAGCATCCGAAACCATATCACTAAACCCAATCGACACGTTTAAGTGAAGTTTTCCGACTGTTAATCGTGCTGTTGGGCGTATTTGCACCGTTGACGTGAAAATACGACATGGTTATGAAGGCCGATCCTCTGCACAGGCCTGAGCAGATCCTTTTGTTTATTTTGTACAGTCCGTGAATTAGACACCCATCAAGTGAAACGTGCCTACGGTCTTCACACGACCAAACCATCAGAAACATCATCATAAATGGCCATAAACGTTTATTCCCTACAAACAAATAAAATACAGCACGTTCTGCTGGTTTATTGAATACGAGGCCCTGAACACCGGTCTCGCGTTTTGTGGTCCCTTACATGGGGCTTTTGCTAATCCACAACACATGTGATAGTTTTCTACCAAATAGATAAACGTCCAAAATACTCGACTTTTTAGGGCATCGCGAAGTATAAAAAAACAGAGAGTGAGTTAAAGGAATTTTCATCCAAATCTTCACTGGGAGAAACTGGTGATCCTGTTCAGCTAACGTTAGCTGTCGTGCTAGCTGTGCTAAATTCGATAAAACAGCCAGGGTTGTCTAACAAGCCATGAACTAACGAAACATTTAAGAATGACTTAGAAAACAGCACAGTAACAGGTGTCAGAAAAGAAAAAAAATAAAGAAACGGGTCAGTTTTAGGCCATCTGTCTTTGATGCTAATACTGCTTGCATGGCTAACTGATGCTAATCTGATGAAGGGACGAAGCGTGACAAGCTATTATCAACAAATAACCGGCCTTCAATTACAACAATACATGCAAAACACAGCAGAAAATGAACAGGAAGCTCAATAAAACTACAAAAGAGAATCTCTGTACCGTTGTTGTCAGTAATCAGCCTACATAGGGTAAAGCTAAAGAGCAAAGCCGGTCTCCTGTCGACGTGTATGCGGACAAGATTAGGTCAAAGCGACTGAAGACGTAAACAAACTACCAACAAACTACCATCAGCAGCAAACTATCCCTATCCACACTGAACTTAAACAGGACTGGTTAGCGCGAGAATAATCAGTCCCCGTGATGCACCAAAACTTCCTCCAGTTCAGTGACGTTTAGTGACATAATACAAAAGAGAAGCAGACACAAACTTGAATTTGTTTCTTATTACCTTCCAATTTACTGGGCCCATATACTACTATTTTAGTACGGGTTTAAACTGGGCAATTCCTTAAAATATTAACACAAAGGTCAGAAAATGTGGCATTATATACGCTGGATTACTATGCATTGCTGGACTCTCCGCTTGTGGATATATAAACTGCATGTTTATTTTAACGGGGATGTAAATGGGTCTTGCTTTCGACAGTTCAATAAACATCATTTATTGTTTTTGTCACAGCGGCAAATGGCGAAATAAGTGGTAATTTTCAATATAACACACATAAACAAAAAGGAACGCAGAGAAAGGATGACAAGTGGAAACCATATTTTTCTTTCGTTTGGTTTTTTACACTCATATTACACGACAGCTGATTCACACGATGCGCATAAGATGCGAGACGTCTCCCTGACTTTGCAGTTAAACGTATATGTGTATATTTGTTGATGATGTTGGAATTATTACCTATTTGTTGCAGTGTTGTAGTAGCTGTTAAACACAGTAGAGCGGTGGCAGCAGCTTTACCTTCGTCAACTGAGCGACCTGCGAACTGCCGCATCACCTCTGCTTCCACATCGCTCCCCGTCTCCGCCGCCGCACTACTTCCCGCGGAAATCATCAGCTACAGCAATCGTGGAGCTGAGGCCATAACAACCACCCCGACGACGGAAATAACGCCCACTGCGGTTAATAGCAAGAGCTTGTGCTGGCATCACTTCAGCGCTTAGGAATATAAATCACTGGGGCTTTCTAACATACGTCAACATTTCATAATATAAATCCGCCGGGTCGTGACCCCCCCACCACCGCATCATAAAAATGTGTACGCTTACGTATTTTTAGTTAAACAATTTCTTATTATTTAGCTACTCGCATGTGTACATGTCAAAAATTAACTGATACATATATGTAAAAAGAGTTGACGGTAGATAAGGGATCGTTTTGGGCTGCCCTGTTGTCATGGTAACCGCCGAGCGTCCAAAAATGGCGTCTCTGCTGGGAGAAGTTCTGTTTGAAGTCGATGGACTGGGTCCAGCTCCCTCTAAAGACTTCTACAAACTTGTTATCACACAAAATGAGGTAGAGTAGCATTTAACAGTGGATGGAAGGATTTATTATGTGAAATGAACAGACAGTTGATAATTTAAGATTAAAATATAAACGAGGTAGGGAATTTGAAAATGAACAACGTATCAGTTGTCAGATATCTGATGAGCGGAAACACCGATGTTAAATAACATGGTGGGTGGCGACTGTCAATATATCAAATAAACAATTTATTTAAAAAAAAAAAAAAGATATTGGTGTTTTAGATTGAAATGAGGAAGCAGAATTGTAAACCGAATGTGAAATTAGTAACTGATTGCAAGGGTAATGTTTCATTGCAAAGTATTAGTAATATTTAAGTACAAAATATAAAGTATAAGATGTTATAATACACGTTTAAAATTCCAATTCATCATCATGTGGGGTGTGACCATTGCAATTTAAAATCCCATCAAAATTAAATTCCTAAATTCTTAATTATGCCCAGCCCCGCAGCGTTTATACATTTAGTTTTATTTCCAAATATTTTTCTCTCCATAGCTTGTGTTTCTAATGACTCTTTTTCAGGTTATTTGGAGATGGTGGAAGATTTCAATCCGGAGTGAATTCAGAGGGGTGCCTCCAGGACAGATTAAACAATCCCATAATGACTTTGTACAGGATTCAGTATTACAGGGTAAAAAAATCTAGTCAGTGTTATTATCACAAACATGTGATACACAATATATGTAAGTACTGCAGTATTGCAATGATTCGGAATAATGAGTTTATATATGCTGCATGACTGTAGAGCAGATAGGTGTGGTGTTTGGACCCAGGATTCTGGAGTACACGCTGGCTTTGTGCCAAGGACACTTTGACTACCTGGATCGTTTACCTGACCAGCTGCTCTTTAAAATACTTTCCTACATGTCCTTCCAGGATATTGGTCGCCTCAGCCAAACCTCAAGCAGGTTTAGGAAGGTTGGAACAATCTCATGTCCCCTCTATCTTTACTTACCTTACTATCTTATTACTATACTATCTTTTTTTTAGCTAAAGAAACATGCTACCTGATTATATTACTGAAAGTGTACACAAAACATTGTATGAAAGTTGTTTTATCTAAACTTTAAACGTTTTATTATAAGTGGTGTTTGCTAAGCTCGGCCTCACTGCTATTGCTCTAACATAGTGTTAAGGATTTGAAGCACCTAAAGTTATAAACTTCAGATTGTTACTCATTCTACACAGTGTGTGATACAAATTTAAATGATACTATACCTAAGACTCCTGTTACTGTGCTGTTTTCTAAGCCATCTGACTTATTTTTACCTGTCGGACAATACAAATATTGAAGAAATCCCATAGAACCCAAGGAGGCCAGATCTAGGGTCCACAATATTATATCTAGTTGGGTGAGGGCTTATTTGAAAGGGCCAATAAGCAACCTCCCAGAATAGTGTAGCAACACAAGCAATGTTTTGTGTTAAGATTAAAGTCTCTTACATGATGGTACAGTGTTGTGTCCCGGCAGTGATCAAGTTATTAAATCTGTGCAGCTTGTGTTAGATTGATATTAATCAGTGTGTGTGTGTGTATGTGTATGTGTGTGTGTGTCCAGCTGTTGAACTCTGATGAGTTTTGGAAGAAGACTATACTAAGTTATTTTGATATCATAACTGAGGATATGGAGATGCTGGCTAAAGCCATAGGCTGGAGGAAGCTCTTTATATTTTACTACAATCAAGAACAATATTGCAGCATAACCCAACCATCAGAAAAAGATGAACCCACTGCTCCATCTCCATGAACAAATAAATACAGGTCTACAGCTGTGAACCAACAAGACAATCCCATTATTCCTCAGTATTCATTTATACATCTCTCATCAATTTATTTATTGACTTTTATGGTCTTTGAGAGTGTTTTTATTTACATCTTGATTAAAGGCAAGCTTACTCAAATTCTGATTCACAGTTAAACTACTGCACTAATATGTAAACTGTCTCTTAAAATCCAAATGCGTCTTAATGATAAAGTATTTATGAATTCAAGTATTAATTGTGATAATATACTAATAATAGGCCTATTTATAATTTATAAAGTATTAATTGTAATTCATGTTTACAATTCAAAAGTTGTATATGTGTTTACTAACTTTATCACTCTCTCATTATTAGATATGTTGTTTAGAAGAGTATGGATAAAAATGTAAAAACCATAACATATACTAATAAACCGTTATATTCTGTCGCAAACTAATAGCACTACTGCTCTCTACTGGTATGTGTATGTACTGCTGAGCCGTTTGCCTGTATTTGTAATTCGGCACTCTGGATACTGTCCTGCAGATGGAGCAAGGGCACAGAATAAACAAATGAACGCGCAGAGGTATTGCAGTCTGTGTAGTCTGTCAAAATTAAGTATTTAGCATAAAATTAATCAGTATAAACATTTTTATTTGCAAAATAATGAATAAAATAAGAAACTAAGAAATTTAATATAATAAATACATTTGAAAAATATTTACATTTTTTGAGGAATAATTGGTCTAAAATACTGTAGCTAAAAGTAATTAGCCAGGCTTTTTTTTATGGAATGTCAGTGTAAATATTTATATAAGAAATTATTATATATTATATAAGGAAACAGAAGCAGTTTGAAATTGATATAGTTTATGATTACTTTGTGGTTGTCAAATGTTAGTGGAACATAGTTAATCTACACCTGTGGTTACTTTGCTAGAACACCTGTGTAAACGTGAGGGGAACTGACTTAATAAATAAAAAAATACCTTTGGACCAGTTGGTTTAAAAAGTAACTTAATAAAATGTTTCTTGAAATAGAGACATCTGTTCATTGAATGCAATATTTAGACATGTGTGTCGTAAGTGTCCACCTACAGAAGTCTTAATTATGTGATAAGCTTTAATTCTTTTCTAGTTGTTGTTATATCATAGTTATATCATTGCTTATCGTTATTTTAAACAATAAAATATATATAAATAAATAACTTTAAACATATAAATATGAATTAATAAAGGAGTAAATACTAAATTACATACTAAAAATATGATTAAATATGTTTTTACTATGATAAATGTGAATTAGATTTAGGTCAATACAACTGGCTCCACTGCACTAACTTTCAGTACAAGAATAATGGAACCTTTAAAACATAATTACAGAGAGAGGATTATATTAGGAGTTTGTTAAAGGTTTGTTAAAATGTTTGTGTTATAATACCTGTTCCTGTTTCAGCTTTACGTACTGTAATAAAATAACCACAGCTAAGTCAAAAATAAGCTTCTTTCTGATATTACACTCAAAGAGAGGACTCCCTTTTGAATTCTAAATATGGCTTGGGTCCATCTATCAATGTAAGTTTTTTCATGATTCTATCATCCCCAGGCACAAAAAGTCGGATTGTAATAGTTGTAAATAAATTGTAAAAGCAGGCACACTTTGATTGTAGCACAAGTGCAGGGCAAGATAATTTAGCACCACTAATAACAGAATGATGACTGTCAATGGATGTATAGAGAGACACTCTATAACTTCTCACTCACACTTTCTTTCGCCTTTCTCTCTCTCCTAGGGCAGCAGATGACGTAGCAGCCCAGGAGGCCTCTGGTAGGATTGCTGGGCCGAGAGAATAACAGAGAGACGTTGCTTTGGCAGGCCCTGACACTCAAACACACACACATACACACACACAAGCTCAAAGGAAGTACTGTGCGCAGAGAAAGATCAGCTGATCAGGTCCTGAAGGACAAACAGTGCTGTTGACACAATTTTTCTCTTTATCTTCCAGGCTTTTCTCAAGCATAGAACAGACTGATCTCACCCCGGGCCAGACTGTTTACATCTGCCTCTGCTCAGATATGGAGGAAGAAGACTAGATCAGGTACATAAAAGCCCTGCTCCATGTTTCTCTCATTCGCCATCTTACTCGTTCTACTAACCATACTGAGAGATTGTGTGTCGTCTGTTAATACTAACAGGCTTTCCTCTATGGAAACAGTGAGCAGATTAAGTGTCTGTGAGCAACATGGGTGGGTGTATGTGTGCAGGCTTGTTTTGAGTAGATACTGTGGGAATCTTTCCAGATGGACAGTCCGTCTGGAGCCAGTCTTTTATCAAGACACTTTATTTGATTGTTTTTTTCTTGATGACGTTCCAATGGAGGCGGGTCTTACTGTAATGTAACTGAAATGCAAACAGTATAAAATAAAATTCTAACTGCACTGTAAAAGAATAAGTATATAGGTTTATAACATACTCTAAATATATAAATAATGAAAAACAAATGCACAGTGGTTCTAACAGTGCATATTGAAACAGAGGCTAAACCAATTTATACTTGGAAATATATGGTATATAGAAACAACATATAAATATTAATATCAATTTATTAAATATTAACAGGATATTAAGTGCTACTTCTATAATTTAAAACAGTATGACATCAACCATGTTAACCCTATGCACAAAAGATCAGATTTTCAAGATGTTCTGTGGAACATTCTCAAATCATGCAGGGACAACATTGTGCAGGGATAACATTACAGTAAAACTGCTCTCACAAAATTCTGTATTTGTATATATTTTGTATATACACTGTATATATTGCACATTTTAAATGTAAACTAGACTGGGTCACGTACTGAGTTTCTTCATCTTGCCCACCAGGGGGCACAGCACTGAAGTTCCTCGCGAAGAAACACATTCAATCACACCAACCGGACCAGAGGACAGACGATCTTCATTATGAGGAGCAGTGTGAAGAACCGTAAGGTTGGTAAAGTTATTTTAATCTTACTCTGTTGTTTTAAGTATCTTTACTGTTAGCAAGAGATGCAAAACTGTACTTTGCTATAGTCAGACTACAAAAACAATGTCATTATACAACTAATATTTGTTGTTGTTTTGTTAGATTTTCATCTTAATCTGGTTTCACTTCATGCATTTACATTTGAGCTGAATAATTCATTGTTTTTGAATTTGGTTTTATAAGTGGCAAAGTTTCCTTTCTATAATTCATTTTGAAAGACAGCAGCCCACGTATCAAGCTAGGCCTTGTTTCGCCCATCAGGGTGATTTGTCATAGTCTTTAACTTGTTTATTTTGTGTTTCCACTTCAAACTTCAGTCCAAGTCAGCCTTGAGCATAAGATTCACAAGATCAGTCCAGCAGTAGCATTAGCATGATTTTACATAATCTAGGCCTCACTTTGACGAGGCCTCTTAGCTCAGATAGGTCTGTTAGCATCTCTGATGTTCTCTTAGAGGAAACAGAGCTGCCAGGCCACAGTTCACACGTATTATTAAGTGACACAGAACAAAAACACTTCAATCACGCAGCACTCGTCTGCTAGCTGCTGGCAATGAGCGTTCACTGCATACTGGTAATGACTCACTAATGACTCTGATGCGGCTAGAACCGCAGAACTCATTGCACCTCAGGGTTATTTAGAAGCAGCCCAGCAGTGTTTTAGAGTTCATCACAACTGTTTAGTTCCACAGAAAATGTACTTGAAATTAAAGTACAAAACAGTGATCTGCAGTAGGTTTACGTTATAACTCTATCAACCTTTTTAATTTAATTATTAAGACATTAAATGTTAAAATGACATTAAATGGTAGCCAAGAAATACAAGAAGTATGAAATGCCCAAAGCTGAAATAGAACTAAAATATTTTCTTTTATGGTCTAGTTTTCTTAACACTATGCCGCTTAACCTCCTGTAAAATATACACCGAACATACAGAACAAAATTTGCCTAATGCTCCAGAAATATTACAACCCTCGTCATGCCCACACCATAGCAACATAATTATTGATTTCTTTAAAAAACACAAATATTATATAGAAAAATATATCAGAATATATCAGAACATTTTTCTCCATAAAAATACAATGATTTAAAAAACTAAATATAAAAACAGTAAAAGGGAAAAAATCCTACCCTTGCCAATTCTGGTTCCTGGCACCAATCCTGGTGTTAGTTTATATATTCTGTTTCTGCTCTTTATGGCCATTGATGTTTTGATCATGACTTTTCCAGTTTTTTGTTATTACTGGATAAGGATTTTTACAAATATTTTTATAGTGATTTCCAAATGTTGCCAGAAATTAATATATTTATTTAATGGAATTGTCGAAAATAGATTTCGATTTGATTTTGCTCTGTAGTGTACAAATGTCTCTAGATAACAAACAGCTGGGGACTAAAATGTGTCTCAGTGGAGGATTTATCTTTATTCCTCTTTCTGTCCCAGAGAAAGTAGTTATTACCTATTAACATCTGCTGCCCAATACATCTCACATGAACTCAAAGCGGATGTTAGCATGCTGGTTTGCTAAATTCACAATCACTCACAATCACCAATATTTAGCTGGTCAAATAATTTAGAGCAGAGCATAAATAAATATATGTATGTTTTACAAGAATACATATTCAGTATAGCAACTACTATGATTTCTCCAGGCCTCAATGTTTTACATTTCCTTATATTTGTTTGCTTAAGCATAAAATGGCATTTGGTATAAGTGGGAATTTGATGGACAACTTTTAACTCCACATAAAGACAATAGTGAAAGGCTGTGGTCAATAATCAATCCAGCAAGTGGCTGTTATATCAGCATCATTGGTCACTCATAAGAGCTGAACACAGGACATATCAGGACACTAGTGAACGTAGCCTTTGTTCCAGCTGCTTGTGTTCACTGCACTCAGGTAATCAGCACTCAGCCCTGTTTCCAGAAATAACCGCTGCTGTCGGGGCATCGGGTTCGTGAGCTGCACTGTGAGCAGCCTTATGTAAGATTTAAAGAGACACTTCATCCATTTTAAACGGCCTGACACTTTCATTCAAAATCCATTTAACCAAGCCTCAGTTAACCTGGAGGTTGAAAACCTGAAGTAATAATAAAACAAAAAAACAAACTACTAAGTCACTAATAAAATAAGAGTAAATTTGAGACATTTGTGAGGTTATGTATATTTACATGGCATGTTCATTACATTTATTATATTCACAGGACAAGGCTGTGCAGATTGTACGCTGTATTTGTTTCAGAATAGTGACATTCACAGTCTGGGCCATGAAACATAATAACCTGCAGAAGGAATGTAAAATAGCTCCACCTCCCCTTTCTCACATTCCCTCCCTCCCTCCTGTCTCCTCCCTCTCTCATGCTCTCTGCAGAGCATCCGCATCCTTTTGCATCCATCAGCAGCCATGTTGTCCAGTGCCTTCTCGCTTCCCCTCAATCTCTCATTTTGTCTATAGCTTTTCTATAGCTGGTTTTTCCTCTTTGACCTTTCACTCAAACCTCTCTTTCATTTCCCTATATTCTCCTCTCAAGTCACCATTTTGTTCATGTACTCTGTCAAGCCGTCTTTCTCCACGGCTGCCGCCTGCTCACCCTCTTTTAGTTTGATAGCGGAGATGAGCGATTGAGAAGCAGGCTGTGTGGTCTCTCTCCCTCTCTCCTTTTCTCGCGAAACCACCCACCCACCGCCACAAAACAAGTATGTGTAAAGATGCCGCTTCAGAGGTAACGATATGCCTTCATTCAGATGTGCATATACATATTGAACAGAACATTTTCCATGTGAAACGGACAAAGAACAAAATGTGGGTGAGCGACAGAGAATATGAGTGTGTGCAAGAATTTATATTCATAGCTGGTCATAATATTTTTTTACTTTGGGGGGAGGGGGCAAATCTGATAAGCAGCATCTGTACCGATGTTATTTATTGCACATGATGGAAAATGTCAAAACCTGCCCTGCAAGAAATAGGAGTTTTGTTGTGACACCAGTGTTTGCATTGTTGCAAATGCATCCATCTCATGCCGTATGCGTCTGCTTTCCTGCATTCTGCACGCTTCTCTCGTGTTAGCGTGCTGATCCATTTTCCTTGCCCTCTTTCGTTCCCGCTGTTCTTTTGCAGTGGTTAATGAAGTTGCAGTTCCTTGCTAGCATGCAGCATCTAATTTCCGTTGCTAATAATGCAAAGACAGCAGTGGAGCTGTCCTGCCTGACTATTTATAAACTCCATGGTGTGCGAACAGACCCTGGTGGCCAGCTAGCAAGTGTACAGGACGAGTGAGACCTATAGCAGGGGCACCGGAGCAGACTGATGCCCCCTGCCACCTCTGGACTGGGCGTCTCATGCAGAGAGGGCACTGGGACTGGGATAAACGAAAAAGAGAGAGAGAGAGGGTGCAAGAGAGAGAGAGAGCGAGTAGGATAGACTTATAGGAGAGGCTGTGATCGTAGCAGTGAGCAGCAAGTGACGAGTTGTATCTAAAAAAAAGCTGTTAACACTTTCGCCTGCAAACGAAACATCTTTCTCCAGCCATCAGTGGATCGCAGAGACGTTGGAGGAAAGCGAGAACGATGCTTTCCGCTCTCCATCTGTTGAAGCTCTTTCTCTGATTTACTGAAATAAAGGTACGTTCAGCATGCTTTACAGTTTCAAACAGACACAGCCGTGTACGTTTTTGCAGGGCACCGCAAGGCGACTGATGTGGTTTTATCTGTAATAATGAAAGATATTGTTTTCGCTCTTTGTTTGACTGGACCTTTCACACTTGCAAGCAGTTTTTTCTCTCCTTTTTGAGCTGAATGCTTAGAAGGATGATGGGGAATTTTTATTTTTACACCGTTTCGCCCACCATGTTTCATCCCCTATGGTAAGTTATGTTAAACAAGGGTGTGGCAGGTAGATACGTCCACGGACAGCGAATGCAATTTAACGCCTGTATGAAAACTAAATGTCTAACGATGTTCAGTGAGAGCAGAAAACCAATGAGCACAATAACAAATAGCATTTCTAATTTTTGTTTTTTATGTGAAGGGGCCCTTCATCTCAAATTAGCATTGCCATCCAGTTCCTGCTGCAAAGAGCTGTGATTCTGCCTGCGTACTAGTCCACTAAACACAAACGCACATAGATAACGGCTATCCCTGACCAACCTATTGTTTCTGATAAATGCTGCAGTGAGTTTCCAACATGGCACATTCCGTAAGAATGATCCATTTTCCTCTGGATGGAAAACACAACTGCTTGCTCATCCGCCATTCATCCAAATCCCAATAAGTGCTGCGCCATAACATGTTGCCGTGACAACAGAGGCCTGTCAGACAGGGAGCAAGCGGATGTTTTCCTAGCGATTAAAAGAGAGGCATGACTCTCCCGCTTAGCGCAATAAATACAATCCGTACAGATTAAAATAGATCTGTGCCATGTCAATGAATCTGGTATGCATTTACATCCAAACTGTTTTCAGTTGTGATGTTGAATTTAGGCTAAAAGTACTGGTCGAGCAGTAACGCTGTCTCATGCTGTTTTTGTGATGACAAGATGCAGATTATATGTGCTGGATGTCTACTGTGTGGTTGCGTTGTTTCCCTTCTCATTATGAGTAATATTTAACGCATCAGGGCCACCACAGAACAGCCTAAAAAGACATTTATCTGAATTAGCTTGTTTTGGTGCCTGTTCAGAAACTGAGACTATAGCTGTGTTTTTTTTAGTCATTTTAAAGATTAATTCACCTCTACCCTAAGAGACAACATTTAAATTCTGAAATTATTTATAAATGTGATTGACCACTATGTCTAAAGGAACGTGCACAAGCGGCCATTTTACTTCATGCCACTGTTATCGTGGTTTCAAAATGGCTGCGCCGTTGCAGGAAAATAACCTTTCAGCAGAAGCATGCAAAGTTTTGCGTACTGACCTTTTGTGCATCAGTGAAAAACACAACATCTGCACAATGCAGGGCACTCATTTCAAGTGTCCTGGAATGCAAACGAATTTACAACAAGTCTCCCACAGCAAACTGACATGCTAGCAATGACATGGCATAATTTCTTATGTTATCCTTGGGACCTACAGATACTGGAATTGATTCTGTACCCTGATGAAAGACCAGCTTAATGACCTGATAACCAGCTTTTCTGGATTGTTAACTGGGTAATTTGCTGATAAAAGGTATTTGACACCGATATGTTTCATTTTAGAAGCCAGTGGCTTGGAACCCTGACAGTGACTGAAATTACATTGCAATCAGCAACTTGGGAGGAATGCGATTTCAATATTCCTTCACAGCAACCAAACAAATGACATAATTAACAAAATGTTACACCCACAATAACCCAACATTTACCATGTGATCTCTGCCGCTGCATTGATCATAAGTGCTGTTGCATCTGATCTGTTGTCCTGTTGCAATATTAGTCTTAGATCTCGTGGACTGCACTCAGACTAGAGATAGACAGGAGACAGCTGAGATAGGTCAATTTGCTAGAATTGATATTCAAAATGATTTAAATAGGACAACACTGGCCCAATTTTTGGTGAAGGGTATATTCATACTAAAACATTTATAAAAGGGTTTCTCTGCAGTCAGGGAATTCAACCTCACATATTGAAAACTAAAGAAAGATAGAGAATCTGCTCTTTGTTCATTTTCTTGATGTTCTAGATCTTAACTTAGTTAAGTCAGCGCAAAACAAATGAGTCAAAGAAACGTCATGCACCGAGTCACTGGGTTGATGACAGATAACAAATTTAAAAGGCCACTTTTCCTATTCAAAATCTTTCTTAAAAGTAATTACGCTTCAAACGTTTGTAAGTTGTACACATGAATGAATTTAAAAAACAGAAAAATTAAGTGCCGATTAATTGGCCATGTCTCAATGTAATGTGATGTGGTTGTGGTTTGTGTGTAGTGAAATCCTGAGATATGACCAGCAGAATACTTTATTGTGGTAATCCCCCTTGCTATTCATCACTTTAATTCATGGAATAAATAATAAATTATTAATAATTTATTATTAATATTAATAAATTATTAATAATACATTATTTTGCTTGGCTCTGCATACCAGGACACATTTCACATTTCATGCTTAAATTTATTTTGAATGTCTGTCAAGTCATTATCTCATCTGTGTGTGTGTGTGTGTGTGTGTGTAAAACACCCATATTAAATACAGACACTCTAAATAACAGTTGAAAAGATTTTCTCTGTGCTTTTTGTTCATATTTTAACATTATCTTGTTTCTGGTATCTTGACAGTCTTTTGTCTTTGTTTTCTTCTCATCGTCTAACTGCATTCACCTGTCAGTTTGTTTCAGTTCTTGTGTATATATATATATAGTCAATGTGTGTGCATTTAATGTGTTGCTGCCTTTAAATGCACCTGGTAAGCTATTACTTCTGAAACTAACGAAGGAAGGAAATCGTAATAGGCCCTTTTCACATGATGTCATGCATTTTCCGTTCTGACCAGAAGCAGCGTATTGTTACTTCCGCCAACACAAGTTAAACGCTAGTGCCATCTGTGGCAAGGTAAACCTTTCTTCTGGTAACAGCAATAGTCGTACAGCAACAGTTTTAACAAGATTACAAGTACTAGATGGGGCCAAGACAGCAACCTGACATGTGTTTGCTAATTATACGTACTGTATGATGCGTATAATAAATCAAATGATGTTCTCTGTCATTCTCCATGTTTTTCTGGGTTGGCTCTTCTTTATCTTAATAAAATAAACTACAGTTCCAGGTAAATACAGCAAAGTGTGTTGAGAAAATCATCATCCAACTCCCTTCACTCAGACTTTGCACCTCAAGCAGGGCTGCTTGCACCCAGGACACTTTCTGTTAACAAGGACTTCTGTTGTCAGCTGTCTCTAATTCATATGCTTCAGACATTATCAGAAAATGTATCACTTTATGTAAATATGCACGGTAATATCAGAGGCTGCACATCGCATTATTACTTTAATATGAGCTTAATTGCAGTGGGTTGAAAGTGATCTCTTTGAAGTTCTTAAAAACTAAGAAGAAAATACAGGGATTTTTATTACACTATAGAAAGATCCAATTCATTAACATTAGTTGCAATGCAATGTAAAACTTTAAAAGTAAGATGTTTATTAATCTTGTTTAACGTTAATGTCTACATTTATTAAATTTTTACGTTTCAAGTTATAGGTGATAGATTATAACAACGTTACATAAAAGTGTGTTAACATTACCTAATATGATAGCTGATGTTAACAAACTTTTATGTAACATTGTTCTGTACTGCACCAGCTTTAAAACTAATTTCCTAATATTAAGTGATGCAAAGCATGTTTAAACAACACGGGAGCTGGGAAAAGTCAGATCACCAGGTGGTGTATAAAGTCAAAATACTTAAACTATTCAGCTACTTATCTGAAAGGCCAAATGGTTACAAACACATACAATTAATTTTCCATGTATATTATATATAAACGTCCTGGGAAAACAGTACAGATAGGTAAGAAGAATTGAAGAGACAAATGCAAAAGTCACAAATCTGTAGCGGAAGTAAGCACACACATTGCCTCGAGTCAGAACGGAAGGTGTGATGTCATTGTGAAAAGGGCCTATTACAATGTGGCACGTATATGCAAGTAAGTAAGGTCAGTAAGAAAACATAGAAGTAGCTTTTATAGTTTATAAAGAAAATGTAATCACTTAGTAAAATCATTTGGTATTGTCTACCAATGATGCTTTTTGCCTTATGCTTTTAACCCACACCTTTCCAAAAATGACATTTTCGAATAGTAATTACAGTTTTGGTTAAATGTTTATGTCAATGTAGCTCAAAATTAGCATATATTAATCTGCACTTCTAGCATTGTTTCCCAGGTTATTTTGTTTTCATTGTCCATTTAAGTCAATTTTAGTCAAGTCATGTTATCTATTTTTTTAAGATGTTTATGTTTTCAGTATTCCGTACTACATCTAGATTCAGTACTTTGGCTGGCCTATGAGAACTTGAATGCAATAAACCCAAACTTGCCTTTAGGGATGAATTTTTCCACATCTAGAAACCCTCTACGGAACAGATGCAACCAATGCTTTTATGCAAGTACTGAGCAAAACAGTTTTCTGTCAGGTTTTTGTGTACAGTGTACTGGTGGATTAAATATTGATCTTTTCATGCTAGTCAAAAGGGATATTAGTATATCAAAAACAGGACATGAAACAGAACATGAAAGACAGGGTGTGATCATCAGTCTGATGATTCAGTCTGACTGATGACCAGCATTGTTTCTGAGATTATTCCATCACTCAAGCACATCATCTTGGTTTCAAGACCGAAGCACATCTTGTCAGGCCTTGAGGTTGCTCCTATCTGAAGAATCTTGTCAGATTGTGCCTGGAGAATCATGTTCTATTATGATGGAAAAGGAGAAGAAAGATTAGGGCATCAGCTTTGCATTATCTGAACCAGAGCCAAACCTCAGGGCCTTTCAAGCTGAGTTTCCTCTGTAAGCTTCAAAGTCAAAGCTTTCGTTTCTCAGCAGTACTAAACCTTCTGATCTATAACAACAATCTCTGAAGGAAGCCATTTCCTCATCAACTTTAAAATTGAGGAAAAAATAAAATTTTTTATAGAAAACTTCAATTACCTTAATTTTTTAATGGTGTACTACATGACATACTAACACAGCTAATCTGAAAACACTATACACACACACATTTTTAGTAAAATTTCAATAAAATTTCTGATTACAATTTTTGCCTGCCCGTAAACAGCATGTAAAATCAAGTAAAGTAGGATTGGTTGGTTAATATGTCAGTCATATGCCCCGTTATATCTAAATGGATGGTTCTTGGCCCCAGAATATGCATATCTGCACCATATTATGTGGCAATAGACAGAACATACAGTGTCATTTTAAGCAAAAACAGAAAAAAAGATGTAGATAAAAATCATTAAGAAAACTGAAAAATGCAGTAGTTCCAGACCACTTGCACGTAACACTTGAGTCTACCTATTGTACAGTATTATGAATAAAAACTTTATCAAGCAGCAGAAGACTAATTTTTTGATGCTAGTAACTAGTACTAGTATGCCTTAAAAACAGGACATTTAAATAACAGGGTGTGGTTGCTCTACAGCAGATAAATTTAAAGTCATCACACCGTAGAATTGTCTGACCACTTCCTGAGTTATATTACTGTTGTTGAAGCAGTAGTTGTTAATGTTTAATAATTACTACCTAAAATACAAACTGTTACAGTGTTACATTTTATTCTGGTAATCTAACTATTAATCTCCAAGATTAATTGTTTTTCTTTATTTCCTATTTGGTCTTGAATAGAAGCATTTTCATGAAATGACATTTTATTCATTTAAATATAGATTTTCCTAGTTAGAACAATTAGCACCTTTTTTTGAAACATTATGTAAATTTAGGACTGGTTACACAAATTACATAATTACATAATTTAACTAGAGTTGCAAACAAAGATGTCACACACTTTCAATATAATACATAACCAGGGAGCAGCAAAATTTTCTCATGCTGTTAGGTGAGCTGCCTACCACATTTCAGGTGTTAGTTGCCGAGCTGATATATAGTGGATACATCCTAGCAGTTGTCGCATCATGGCTCAGTCTAGACTCTCTTTGTTCAGGTAACACCTCCTCAAACAGGTTGGGCAAATTAAATCAGGATGAAGGTTATTCTGAATTAATTTAAACTTTTCAGGAATAGATCTTTTATATTAATAATGTTGTATTCATGTTGTTTTAATGTTGAATTTGAAAAGAATGTTTGTCTTAATAAAATGTAACTTTTCTGTGCTTCACTACTTTTCCAACTTTGTCACTTCACTAGTTAAGTCCTACTGCCATCTAGTGGTGTGATATGATAATGTCATTGAATAATTCAGTTTCTTTTGAGAATGTCAACAGAACAATTCTCACTCTGTAATTTAAAATGTTTTGTTTCTGTGTTACCATTATGATAAAAAACAGTTTTTGTTTTCACAGTATTTGGGTATCTGTATACAAATACATATATGGGGCCTTTTACAGGTCTTTAAATATCTGACAAAGAATCTAAATTTTTTCCTTTACGGATTTACATAATTGTATCTTGTTTACTCTGTGTGTCCCTCTACAGATGTCTATGGTCAACTCCAGCACTCATGGCCTGATGGACAGCTCACATTCCCAAGCTGTTCTCAGTCGTCTGAGTGAACAGCTATCAGAAGGTCTTTTGTGTGATGTAATAATCGTTGTGGAGGACGTTAAATTTCGTGCTCACCGCAACATACTGGCTGCCACAAGTGGATACTTTCGTAATGCTTTCAAAGCACCTGATGTGTACGCATCTGGCCAAGTGCTGGAGCTAACAGACCTAAAATCTGAGGTGTTTGCTAACATCCTAAACTTTATCTACAGTGCCAAAGTGGAGTCAAGCAGTGCAGAGGACAGAAAGTCTCTGGTGGCAGCTGGCAAGCGTTTAGGAATTCCCTTTTTAGAGAAATTACTGGACTCTGAAAGTCAGCGATCTAGCCTGTTACAAAGCCAAGAGTCTGCAAGCCAAGGAAGAGCAAACAGTCAGTCGAAGTTGGAAGACACATGCACACTGAAAAAAGAGACCCTCAAGCCTGAGGAGTCAGACTGCTCCAAAGTCCCAAGGATCACCAATGCTTTCTCCATCACTGAGGTTGGGGCAGTAAACAACCCTTTCTGTACACTGGACCAACACAACAAAGTTATAGAGGCATTAAAAGAAGGACATCCTCCATCCAGCCCCCAAGCTACAACCATATCACCAATAGAGAGTGAGCCTGCCCATGCCTTATCTGAGCATTCATATGCAGTGAGCCAAGGGCAAGAATCCAATGATATCAAAGAAGTTAGCCAAGGGAATGATAAAAGAACTACGCCTGCTGTGGTTCCAGCTATAACTTTAGTTAACCATAGACTTGGCCCTATAAAGAAGCGGCATAAACTTAGTAACAATATTCCACCCCTCTCAAATGATCCAGCTGCTACTGTGCCCAGTATTGGTTCCACATCTGCAGTCGAAAAGGCTACTGTTGCCCCATTACCTTGTTCCCCACCAGAGATACATTCCAGTCTAGATCAGTTGCCACCGCTTGATGTTACACCTCCTCAGGATGTAGAGCCACCTTCCCTCAGTCCTCAGAATACAACCAGTGTCTCCACATTCTGCTGCCAGCACTGCTCTGAGACATTTAGCGACTCTGCGCTTCTCACCATCCACATGCAAATACACAAGAGATTTGTCAGTCATTTGTTTTGCAAGTACTGCCGTAAAAGGTTTATGCACCTAAAAAGGTTACGCAATCATGAGCAGGTTTGTGTGAAATCTCTAAAAGGTCCATCTGAGTTAGAGACAAACAATAAAGAGTCTTTGAGAGTCCCAGCCTCCAATGACACATCGAATGCAATTGACATGCAACACTCTTTACCTCCACCAGATCTCCACTTCCCTTTAAGTTTGGACCCCACATTGTCTAGTCAACTCGAAATGCCTCAGGATCAAGTTAATGGGACCGTAAACACTAATGGTACTTCAAGAACATATAAATGTTCTGTATGCAAACGTGCTTATGTGACCCTCTCCAGCCTAAAAAGACATGAGAATGTACACTTATGGCATAGAGCTTACCCTTGCCACTACTGCAACAAAGTTTTTGCTCTGGCAGAATACCGTACCAAGCACGAGATCTGGCATACCGGAGAACGTCGGTACCAATGCATTTTCTGCTTGGAGACCTTCTTGACCTACTACATCCTCAAGAATCACCAGAAGTCCTTTCACGGCATAGATCCACGACTGGCTGTCAATAAAAAATCAGCAAATGGTGGGCTCAAGAGTAGTGTCTACCCCATAAAGCTTTACAGGCTTCTACCAATGAAATTCAGAAAGAAACGTTATAAGTCTTACAATCAGACATACTCAGAGGGAACTGAAAGCAATGAAGATTCCTTCCATGCACCACTGGGCAGCTCTTCTCCCCATTCTCTTTTTGACAGTGCAATGCCTAGTAGGAATTCAGATGTTGTCAGTGGTCAATCATTATTCTCAATGCCAGTGACATTCATGGCAACCCCGAAAATGATGGCATCGGAAATGCCCCGCATTAGCTTTGACAAACCAAGTGACCAAAACTTGGGATTTCCTATGCCATCTGAGACAGACAAAACTCAAAAACATATTTCTACTGATTTCAAGAAAAAGTCTACTGCAACAGGGTTTGATGGCAAAGGGTCACCACTCTTTAGCTACAGATTTACAGATTCTTCAAAAGCAATGCAGACAAACACACGGTCCTCTTTTATTACCCATGGAAATGACACTTCAACAGAGAAAAACATAGAAAACAATACAGATATTCTTCCATTCCTCAACATACCATCTGTCTGCTCCTTCGAAGGGTTGAGCAGGCTGAGTGAACTATCAGCAGCAGCACAAACAATTGAAGATATGGCTAATCAGCTGTTGCAAGCAAGGCCTGAAAGTATAATACAGGATCAACCACCTAGTGGAAAGACAGAAACATACATTGCTAAGCCTGCATGTCCTGGTCCATCAATTGACAACCAGGTCCTCCCTCTCTGCCAAATAACAGTAAAGATTGGCAATGAGGCAATTGTTCGACGTAAAATAAAAGGATCAAAGCTGTTTCCAAAGAAGAGGAAGAGGAAAAGCTGGAGGCAACAAGGCATAGGTCAAAGTAGTCCTGCAGAGGACAGTGTTGGAAGCCCAAGTTTGCGGCTGAGAGCAGAAGTCACAACATCCGTTACAGAAAACGAATCATATGATGATCCAAATGATCCTGAAACTGACAAGCTATGGCGTCCCTATTACACATATAAACCTAAAAAGAAGGGCAAGAAACTGCGATGCAAACAGAAAAGGATAAAACCTGCAAAATCCTACACCAGGCCATTGTCACCTGAAGCAAATGAAGTACCGAGTAAGACACACTTCTGTTCAGATGAGAACGTATCAGCAGAGAACTATGAGGTCAGGAGGGAGCTCAGACATAGCAGCCAAAAGGAAGCTTTCCCCTGCCACAGCTGTGACAGCTCTTTCTCTAGCCAGACCTCCCTCAGCATGCACATCATCAGCTGCCATCAGCCATGCTGCAGAATATGTGGTAAACAATGTATCCCTGAAGACACATCTAGCACAACTGGTCCCAATGCAGAGGACAGTGGTGACTATATCTGCAAAAGCTGCACAGAGGATGGCTCCTGTTTCAACTCTGATGTGGCGCCCCACAGCTTGAGCACAGAGAAGCGCTATAGATGTTCCTATTGCCCACAGCGGTTCCTTTACCTTGCCACCAAGAAAAGTCATGAAAAGAAACACCTAGAGAAGTCAGGTAAAGGGCACCATTGCAGGTATTGCTCAAAAGTTTGTAAGTCAGCACTGCAGTTAGATGTGCATGAGAGCAAGCACTTCAAGGCAAATAATGGAGAGGATTCTGACATAAAATGTAAAAAGACCAGTTCATTTTCTATTAGTAGAGAGCGCAAAGGGCAGATCAAACCTGAGCCTTGGGAAAACACATATACCTGCTCAGAGATCAAGCCAAAGATAGGGAAACCAATAGACAGAGAAACAGAGGGGAATTATCATATGCTTCACAGTATCTACAAGAAAACATCTCTGTCATTTCCAGCGGACAAGTCTTTCTCTTCGCTTCCCCCAGAGATAAAGAGGAGAACTTCAAAGAAAAAAATAATTTTGGAACGTTCTAAAGGATTTGGATTTGAGGGGCACAGACAGGACACTGTGGGGACTGTGATATGGGGCCCACAGAATTGTCTGCACAGCATAGATACAACCTAACTTTAATCAAGCTATCTGTAATCGGAGGAACCTCCCTACAGTTGCTCAAGTCAAAGCAAGGCATTTGTGTAAAGAGGAACCTCTTTTTCACACCCACAACAGGAAGGAAATGCATTGCCTGCTGATGTCACAGTACTCTGAAATGATGTAAATGACAGGGAAGGTCTGGCGACATTTGAAAAATAGAAAGAACACACAGATAAGAGTATGAGAACTCTGCATCGAAGAGAACTTGTGAGATGTAAATATAGAGTATTTTTGTTTATTGACATAAAATACCATTGGTAATGTTTTTCTATAAGAAGAGAAGTGTTTTTATTTTTATACGTTTTTATTGGTGTAAGTCAGGGTGATCTTCCCTATGTCATTGCTCTTTGTGCACTCTATGCATCAAGTAAAATGAACCGCTAGCAGCACCTTACATTAAAACAACTGCAAATGATTGTATCTTTTTTTTCCCTAACATAGCACCATTACTACCATTTTCATATTTTCATGTTTGTTGCACAAACAACTGTTAAGAACTGTTATAGAGTGTTTTCCATAATATACTTACTTTTAACCTTCCATTTAAATAATAAAATTGTAATAAATTCATTAACATAAAATAAAGCCAGAGTTATATGTTATTAAAAATGAACACAATTAACATCTTGTTAAAATTGTTGTAATGCTTTAAAATGTAAAAATGGCATAATAATGAACTTTAGTCAAAGTAGATGCCATATTATATTTGACGTCTGACATGCAGTAAAGATTAAAAAAATAAAAAAGTTGTTAAAGTCTTAAGGTCTTCAACCACATCTAAATTGTGAAGTTTTTTGTTAAGTAGATGTTTTTTGTCCACCTTGTTTCCTATTTTTAGCCAAACAATTGACACCAAGGTAAATGTAGGTACCCAACAAACTGATTATACTTCTATTGCTCACATCCTTGTTAATTTGTTAAATAAAATACAGCATCTACCCTGACTAAGGTCTATCGCAATGTTTCTTGAAAATAATAAAATATCAAATTGGAATGCCAGTTTCCTACTACTCCTCAAACAAAAGTAGCCTACATTACATACATAACCGTTTTAAATGACATCACAGCAATCCTTTATACAAAGACACTGAGACACAGAGACAGAAAGAAAGAATGAGTGCAACAGAGCTACCTTTTGCTGCTGAAACTGCTGACTTGTAAGTGGGAATTCTGTTTACCCATCTTCTGGCCCTTCTGAGAAGCTCATTCTCATTTTTCTGTGGGTCCTCCACACAATGCAGCATTCACAGTGTCCCTTCCAGGCACACACAACAGCAGCGCCAGATGTTTTTGAACTCTCACCTTGTCGCCAGACCCACCCTCCTGAGATATGCTCAGATCTGGTAGCAGGTTTGTGCCCACTTAAAAGCATATCAGTAATATGGCTGTCAATGTTTTTGCACATCCCGGTCATCACAGAATGTCTGAAAATTAATTAATCTGAAACTGTAACGTACTGTGAATTCGCAACCGTTTAACTAGACTCTACTAGCCTATCAACCACTTATCTATTTTACATGTCTAATGCATCAATAAGTCATCCGCCGTCTACTCAATATTAATGTTTCCTCTCTTACTAGTGCAAACATTCAAGCAGAACTTGTAATACAATTATAACATATGTTACAAAAGGGACATTTTATTTTCCAGATAATATGCTCAATCCCAAAGGTAACACCGAGGTGCATCAACATCCTAGTTCCAAGTTTTTATTTTGTTTTATTGCATGTTTTTTTATCTGACAGAGATGCCAATGAAACATTTCTGTGCAAGAATGTGTGTCCAGTGTCTGACAGTCACAGGACGTACTAGGTACACTACACATAATATGCTTGTTTTTTAAAGGAGGTTATAGTTGATTATAGTTACAGAGAAATTCAAGCATGTCCCCAGATTTTTGTTAAGATGGTTCTCCACTAAAAGGAACACATTTATAAACTCTACATTTATATAAATACTATATATTATACTCTTCTGTAAAATTCAATATCCAAATTTATTAGTGTGTATAATTAAGTCAGAATTTTCTATCCTAAATACTTAGTCTTCAAAAATAACTATACAAAACAAAGTAGTAGTAGTAAAAATAATAGCACTAACATAAATATTATTAGTTTTATTGTTATATAATAAAACTGCTATTATTACAATTTGTGACTATAATTGTTATTACTAATAATGCTGCTATTACTATTATACTACTAAAACTACTATTAATAATAATATTATTAGTAATACATTATTTGCAAAGTACTTTTTACAACTACATTAAAGATTAGAACATTAAAGACTACCTCATTTAAACAATAAAGATTGAAGGCTACTGCATATCAAACAAGCACTGTCAGATTTGAACTGCTTTACAATCCACCCTCAAAACTGCGTCTACAACACCGCAAAATGTTGTCTGGGTAGGCAGCTTGCCAGGTTTTAAAACGCAGCCAGTGTCTTTTCTTCAGCAGCCCATCTGCTCTATCGCTCGCCCTCCACTAGGGCTTCCCGTTTGCTTTGACTAAACGATGTTGCCTGTGTGAGTTGATTCACACTGGCGTCGCGACCAATCGCGCTGAGCCGGTGACGCTGCTGGGCCGTCCGTCGGTGCGTCTGCATTCATAAACGGATGTGATAAGTGTTGAATGTACTGTACAGAGACGAAACTTGGACCATGGCGGAAGAGGACGACACGAAAATCCGGATTTTGCAGAGCCTCCGAGGGAAGATCTGTAAGTTTGGATGGCGACGTTTGGCCTGTGTGTGTATGTGTGTGTTTAGATGGCTTTGGAGGAGAAAGAGGCGAAGCGAAAAGGATCACGGGGGAGAAGAGGGGCGCGGTACACACACACACTCACACACGCACACACTAAGCGCTACTGGATGGGGATGTTTTCCACCTTTTGAGCACATTCCCGGCCCAGTTTACACGAGCGGTTTTAAGAATAAAAAACGTGTAAGGTTCAGACATGTTGAAATCTGCGGTGACAGATCAGTCTTCAGTCTTTGCGCATGATGTGTGAGTTAGCCGTGGTGCTAATGTATTTAGTAGGCTGATTCCCCCTCTAACCGTCTTATGTATCTACTCATATTGAGCTGACACATGTGTGAAGACTTGTTCTTTATTTACCCGTCTTAATGAAGCCATCTTCATGTAACTGGTGTTGATTCATTCTTACCCGGGCTGAGGGTGTGAAACAAACTGTGGATCCGCGCTTAAATTTGACAAGTTCTGAGCTGGACGGAAGTTGTTGAACCGCTTTAAATACAAAAATAATAATTATAATATTTATTAGCATTTCCTTAAAATCCATATTTAGGGGTGTATTATTGTATACCAAAAATGTATTAAGTCAGATTATAATTTTCAGCGTCATAACTATAACGTATGGTTTATGATTTTAATTGATTTATTATTGTATCTAGAAGTTTGACAAAAAATTACAAATTATTATATTGTCATATAGCCAATCATTTAGCCAATACTGTCATCAAAAAGAAATAGAGATATCATATTATTATTGTATTGTGACTTTGTTGTACACTGTATTGTGACACTGTTGTACAAATACTACAATATTATAATAATGTAGTAACTACCAAAGTTTGGAAGGGTATATTGTGTATTATTATAAATAAAACAGTCATAGTATGATGGTAGATAATAGTAGATAATATAAAATCAGTTAAAGGTTACCAAGAAGTTCTCCTATGGGTTCTCCCACGGCACTAAGTAATACTATAGTATTCTTTCAAGCACTTTGTAAATGTCATACGTGACATATGGTAATCTTTGAGTTTCATGATCTGTAACATCCCCTTATGATACCATCACTGTACCATGTTACCGCCACAATACTTTCTTGTAAGGGATATGACAGGTGGTATTGAAACTATCAGGCATATGAATGGATGTTTTGAATCTAAATTGTTTTTAAAAACATGATTTTGAGATTAGTTTGAGTTACTTTTATGTGTTAAACTTAATTTATTTCAACAGAAAAAGGTTTTCTTAACATTTTCTGTTAAGAATTCAGTTTTTACGTTTTTATTATCTACCACCCCTCACCCACCCCCCCAAAAAAATGAACTGAAACCTTTTGTGTTGCAAGTAACTTCATGGTAAATCAAAAATGTTGTGTCAAGCTTACTAGAGGCATCATATCCACGATATTGCATAATTCCTGTGAAGTAGTTTAACACCTTGTTTTTACATCTTTTACTAAATACAAAACAAACGGATATTTACTTACTGGGCATCTTTTGCGTCACACTTACGAATTATTAGTTTGAATCTTAACAAAGGTCAGTTAAAAATGTTATATCCTTTCATAACCAAATTATAGAAGTTTGCACTTTAATAAAAAAAAAAGCCATTTAAAAAGCCATTTTAATAGATTCCTGTCCATATTACACCTACAGCTTTTATAAACATTTTTTGAACTCTGTGTGTGTGTGTGTGTGTGTGTGTGTGTGTGTGTGTGTGTGTGTGTGCATGAGACAGAATGCATATTATTATGTGGAAGACATTTGTTTTATCTTGCAACATGGATGAGGGAGGGTTTTTATGATTACAGTAATCGCTCAATAACCTGGGTTTTGCCACTGTACTAAAACTGCTGTTTACACTGGGGATGTAGGGGCATTTTACTCAGACGCACAGAGGAGTTTTTTGAAAGTCGGTGGGTAGTTGGGAATTTTAAGGCTAACCTCAAGATAATCAGATTGTTGAGTTTTGAGTAAAGAGATAATACTGAGAATAATATTGGTAGAAAACTTGCCTTTATGTGACCTGGATGTAGTTTGGAGTGGCAACTTTTATTGAAGTATAAGTGTAACAGCTTATAAAAATGTGTTGTATATAATCTGACACGATAAAATCATATAAACTGTTATGTGTAGTGTAATTAAAAAATACTGATGCCTGTTAGGAGGAATTGGGAAGTTAATAAAAATTACTAGTTCTGCTATAGAATAGTTCTGTTACTCATAATGGTTTTGGAAAAAACCTAGAGATTGTTTACTTTGTTTAAACTAAAAAAGATTTCCTATGTGTTTTAACATGACATGTATTTATTTGATAATAGAGAAAAACATTTAGGTAAAAAAACTGTTCAAAAATGTCAGTGCTTTTTAAAACAGGGGTTTTAAAAAACCCCTGGGGTTTTTATTTATGGTACACACAGAAGTCACAGAAGCATTTCCTCTGCCTTTCGCCTGACATAAAGGTTGATCCAGGATACATCTGGGATGTTCAGATTGAATGTAAACAAATTGTGAACAGAAATATGCCCCATGACAAAAATCATGTGCTATCAAATCAAATTGTCCAGCATATCGGAAACATGTGACACAGAACGATTGATCAACCTTTGAGTCATATAGTTCAGTCTGTGAGATCCATATTAACTCAGGGGTCCAAGTATGTGCCCTTGCTGGATTCTAGCTTGACCTATTTTCAAAAACCATTTAATAAATGGACAGACACAGGAAGTTATTTGAAATGTGGTATGTAAGTGTTTGACAAGGTCTGTTACGTTTCTGATTATGGCTACTGCCCATGGTGAATGAATTCAAGTCAATAGTTTTTTCATTCACAAAAGCTCACCAGTTTCAGAATGACTGTTATGACTGAGCAGTACAGAGTTGAGCCGCAGTGGCTAGCGTGTGCAGTGCGTCACACTGTAGTGATGGCTTTGTCCACGTAAGAGGCCTAAACAGGACGTATGTCAACACAAAGCATAACCACAAATAGGGTTACAGCCACAACAAACATATATAACATTCTCTGCATGCTGTATTCATAATGTTACTGATGTAGAGCTACAATGTGCTTATATTTATCAGCTAGGGTCACTTAATTTTCCTGAATTTTCTTAATTTTCTCCACTAAATTTTAAAATAAGTAAAATATGCTATTAATTTAGATGAGCTTGAATTATGTTTTGATAGTATTCTAATATGCTATTGTGAAAGTGTAGAAAAGCCCAGGCTTTGTAGTCATAGATCTAAAATGATATATATGGAATGATTTTAATTTATACTTGATTTAGTTATACATGATTTGATTGTTGTAAATACCATAAAGAAGTGCATTTATCTGTTAATGATTGTCAGTGCTAGCTATGTCAGACACCGCTGTTACTATTGTCCATATGTGGGGTAAGGTGTTTGTTTAAATTGTGTGTGTAACTTGTCTCGTACAGTTTGTGATACAGAAATGAATGATACCTCAACATTATATATGCTGAGGACATGTGTACTGTTACTTAGTGATCAGATTAAAATGTTTATGTAGCAGATGATAGTAACCAGGAACCAGAATATTAGAGACTTGAGACTTTTTTGTCTTGGGTCAGTAAATTGTCACCTAGCAACCATCTAGAACACACTGGCAACAGGCTAAAAACATTTGGATCCTCTTAGCAACTGCTTAGCAACACCCTGGTAGCCACCCACAACACCCCACCATATTGGCAACAATTATGCAAGGACAAGCACAATTCCTTCAGAAAATATAAATCTAGTTTTATAAAAAAAATGCTATGTGCATTAAAAGTGCATTTTTAAAAACAACAACTCCATTATCTGCTGTGTTGAGTATGTTTTCAGTTGCCACCACCCTCACAGTTTAATAGATTTGTCTGTCATTTATTATATTTGATGTTATCTTGTTTTGTTTTTTTATTTTTTGTACACAAAGGGCCACATTTACATGTCACCAGCACAGACGCAGGTGCGTGCCTGTGTACATATACAACAGCAGGAGGAAATGTTTTGATGTTGTGATGGAATCATGGGGCATTTAATAGTATGTTAAGAGCCGCTAGCAAAGAGGAACTTAATGGTCTTACAACACACTGTTACGACTTTACACTGGCCACATGGTTACTGTGTCAACCAATTTCCATGTCACATTGTTGTAATTCACAACGATCCTGAAAGACTTATTTAAACCACTGAACTACTTTATGTTTTCCTGGGTGTGTCATGTTACCTTGTATCTCTGCTGTCTTAAAGGTAGCAAACAAGCTAAGTCTGATTGTTTTAAACTGTCTGATCGTAAACAAACTTTTAACCGCTTGTTTCATTCTCTCTCTTAGCTCATCCTGCTCTTGTCCCGTCATACTTCTTTCACTGTAACATTTTTACTATAAGTAGGTCAGAGCAAACTATGCACACGCATACCAGCATAAGTATTATTTTATGATTTTCACATGTCTCATATGATTAGGACTGTGTTTCTATGTTCACAGTAGCATGACCTGTTATGGTGGCCAAAACGATCATGCTGCTTTCCCAGTGTCATGGTTGAACCAGAAGTGAAATCCCAGCTTGTTTTGTTTTAAAAAAGCTCCGTCTTTACTAACTACTTGATTGGACTAAACAAATTTTCAACGAATGTGGATTAAAAGGAAAATTAGTGCGTGATAATGTACAGTCTGCTAGTCTAGTCCCATAAACAGCATGAGGGAACGTGATGATCAGGAGTATAAATGACAGTTTCATATTTGGAGTGGGTAGCAAGGCAGAAAAATGAAATTATTGTTGGCTAAATTCAACTAGCCGGCATCCTTTGGTGTTCACAGCTGGTCTCTGGGGCTGATTGTGTGCAGGACAGGAGAGCTTAACCCGCAGCTCAGAAGTCGCTTTAGTTTTCACAGTCTGCGGCACTGGGATTAGACATTAATAGTTCTTTAAAGAGCTGAAGCAGATTGACAATGTCACCTTACACACCCCTACCAGTAAACAGCAAACACTAAACCTGCTGCTGTGTTCAACAGCCTCTATGTTTATCATCTCTACCAGCCCAGCTAGATAAAGTAATGCAACACTCTTTAATAGTGGTGTGATATTAACTAACACACACATTTTGTACTAAAAATAATAACAAATATTGATTTAGACTATTTCAGTCATTGGTCTTGAAGTGCATTTCTGCATAAAAATGAATCCAAATGAATTCAACATCAATATGTAAATTATGTATTTTTTTCTTTTAGATGATGTTTCGCTTTCCTGTAGAGATGTTAGTGGGTTTTATTGGTTGGTTATTTTTTGTTTTGTAATAGTACAATAATACTATGATACTACAAATACTAAAAAAACCAAACCTCATTTAATAAAAAACAATAGTTAAACTGCTAAAACTAATAAACTTTACACTTTTTTAAGCTTAACCTTCAGACTTCTATGGAATCAGTTTAATTGTTGTCATATTGAAATGTGTTAAAAAGAAATAAGAGTACAACACTTATTTATAGTTGAAAGGATTATCAAATAAGCCAAAATATGTAATAAAGAAACACACAAGGACCAGAGGATGGGTAGAACTTGATAAAAATCGTAAAATGTGAGTGATGGTTGTTCCACTATTTTGGTCTGTTTATGTGTGAGTATTTGAATGCATGCATGTGTTTCCATGTATTGAACACCAAAGTTTTGTTTCTGCATGTGTGTGAGTATTTCAAAAGGGCTACGGAGCTTGTTTGTTCAGGCTTCACAGTTGTGGTTTGCGCTCACTTCCGTTGTTAAGCATGCAGTACTACACACACATGCTTCTCTCGATCACACCTGTGTAAGTGTGAGCAGAAGGGTTAACTGTAGGGCATTTCATGCTTTCACAGGCTCCCTGTGGCAATGTGCAGTTGGGAGTTGAGTTTCCTCTGAGTTTTGTCTGTGTTGACTGTGAGCATCATTATGAGCTGCTCAGAGTTGCATTTGCTGTTGTTTACTGAATGGTTCAGGGGAAGCAGTGTGTGTGTGTGTGTGTTTGTGCCGGAAACGAAGGGAGACTGTGTAATCACTACAGATTTCTGCATGCATTTAGAAAGCCTATTCTAGCTCCTTAGCTAAAAAAAAATGTAAGAAGAATTTTAGGGCAGATATTTGGTCATTAAAACCATGATGGGTAAATAAAAAAAAATTGCATCAACAAAATAAAAACATTTTTAAAGCCATTACAGTTTTTTTTAACTGACATTATTGTGACACATTAGCACCCAAAGGTCCCCCAAAGTCTCGTTATGGTAATGTAAAGAAAAATCAATACATTAACTTCAATCATAGTACATGAATTCTTCGTATTTCTTACTGTAATGAGAAATCTCATTTTTATGCATTATGGTAATGAGAATTTTTGCGGGGAAGAGGTTAAAATAATAGTAAAAGATTGTCAAAATAAACTTTGTTTAATCCCAGTTTTGTATCATAGTACATGAATTCTTTATGTAAGTGTAAATTATTTTAAGTTTGGCTAGATTGAGGTAAAAAAAAAATAAAGCATTTCCTTTCCGGGTTATCCAGCTGGTCTATGTTAATAGCTATGCAAACCTGTAATAGTCACAAAAACCTTTTATCCTTTATTATTGTTATTCTTGCATGTTCTTTAGCTGTGTCATCATGATGTGGTCAGAATCGTGCCTACATCTGCCCCCTGACACATTAATGTGTGGTTGTTTATCTAAGTGTGTTAGAATGTGATCTTTTGAATCAGCGCTCTCCTGGAAGCCCCAGTGCATGCCGGGAGGAAGTTTTGCTTCTTGTCTGTAACCACATCTTAGATGAGCTCTACATACAACAGCCACATCCTCCTCAAGCCTCTGCACCACCGTGGCACTCCTGCAAGTGTGTGATAGTGTGTGGCCGTACATTGTTGACCCCACAACTGACATACCTCATGTGTCCATGTTCAACAATACTTTTGTTCTCACAAATATACATATGTATAAACCATATATATATATATATAAAAACATGCTAAAACCTGACTTTAAATAGTGAAATATGAAATAGTCCTTACAGTATATTTCTATTTTCAAACTATGTTTGGCTTTATATCTAATAATGTCACCTGGTTTGTGTGGTGGTTAAATTTAGTGGTACAGTTAGAAATAGTGTGTAGTAAAAAAATATGCCTTAGTATGAAACCATTGCATCTGAAAGTGGTCCTCACTATTTGAAACACTCAGTATATGTCAAATCAGGTTTAGCTATAAATATAATAATGTCAACATGTTTCTGTAAAGGTTAGGTTTAGGGGTAGTGTGGGTTTTTGAGGGTTTTACTGTGCAAACTGCAAGCTAATTAATTACTGACTCTAAATATATTTGAAAAACATTAAAATATATATACAGGGAAAAATGTACATACAATAGTTGAGCTCACTGATCGACTTCTCAGCTGGTGAATGACAAGTGAACTGTCCTCTGTGTGTGTGTGTGTGTGTGTGTGTGTGTGTGCGCGCTCTTACACTTTGTCCTCTCTCTGCAGGCGAAGCAAAGAATCTGGGTCCGAGCTCAGGGCCGAACCGCCTCCGAGACCTCTGCACGTTCTGTACCATCAGTCTGGACCAGGAGGAAGTGTACCGCACTAAAGTCTATGAGAAGAGCGTAAGGTGAGTCGATAAACTTGCATTCTGGTTTACATAAGCACACAAACATCGGTTGACATGCAAAAATGTATATGCTGATGCTGGTGATATTTATCTTAGTACAGCAATTCTCATATATGTGGTTTTTAGGCTGCATTACAGAAATGTACATGTCAAATGTAAATGGCCTACATTTTTTTACGCATTCTAAAATGAAGTCAATATTTTCTCCTTACCATTCATTAGAATGTAAGACAAATACATACAAAAACATAAAATAAGATAAACTCCACATTGTTATGTTTGGTTGCTGTAGTGTTGCTAAGCAGTGTTTTGCATGTTTTTAATGTGTTGTTGGGGGCTAGAATGGTTGCTGTGTTTTGGGTGGTTGTCAAGACATTGCTAAGTGGTTGCTAGGGTGTTCATTATTGTCTTCATAATTTTTAATATTTTAAATTATTTTTGTACTTTTGTATGGTGACACTATTGATGATAGTAAAGTACACACTCCAACTTACAGTGCCCTCCATAAGCAATGGGACAGTAAAGAAAATGCTCTGTTTGCTGTAAAGTCAAGAAATCTTTGCTCAATGATGAAGATGAATATAAAGCAAAAGTACAGTCACATTTTGTTATTTCTTTTATAAGAACAGCAGTTTTATCCCTCTAAAATATTGGGACAATTGGCTCACAATTGTGTTTGTAAGTGATCAGCTGTGTCCTGTTGCATTCACTGTTCACACCTGAAAACAGAGAATGTGTGGTATCAGTTCTGTCCATTAATTCGGCAGTCTACAGAGTTTTATGTTCAGTAAGTAACACACATGCCAAGCCAAGATAAAGACGAAGGAGCTGACTCTGACAGAAAAGCAGTGAAAAATGTAAAAAAAGTGACAAAAAAAAGTGAAAAAATGTTTTTATCATATATATCATGTTATTAACTCCACAGCAAACAGAGCAATTTTTTTCTTTATTGTCCCAAAACTGTAATTTGGAGTGTGTAACTGAAACAGTCACAATGCT
This sequence comes from Ambastaia sidthimunki, assembly GCA_036877625.1. NCBI lineage: Eukaryota > Metazoa > Chordata > Actinopteri > Cypriniformes > Botiidae > Ambastaia > Ambastaia sidthimunki. The sequence goes on from JAZGTK010000557.1 coordinate 48,075, forward strand.
CAAATTTGCTCAAGACAGACCATCGGCTATATAACGGGATCAACTTTCCATATTTCAGTAGTTTGATGGTTCCGTTTGATAGTAAATGTAAAATGTGTTTGAAGACTTTACATTGTTTAAATTTTCCATTGCATGAATGTCTAGTCACTTAAAGAGAAACATTTTGTTTGGTGGATCACAGAAGTGAGGGTGCTGCCCGAGCCTGGCCGTCGAGCCATTTTAAGGATGATTGTGGACATTTTTCCATCTTGTGGGAATAACTGAAGCCTATTTTTTGGGAAGTTTGAGGAGCACTAGGAACTAAAAATATTATTGTTCTTTACATAATAACGTGTATTGGTTTTTGTTATGATAGCTTAATTATTTATAATCCCATAAAACTGTGGGTTAAACAATTGGTGGGTTAGAAATATGCCCCCCTTTTCGATTCCTTCCGCAATCCATGTTTTCTTTATCCATTTCTCTCTTTCTGAAGGCTTTTCCTCTCTTGGTGTTTCACAACTGTTTTTCCTCTCTGTTCAAAGGGCTCTGTTGGCTTGTGTGTAAGGAAGCGTGTCCACCTACGCGTTCCTCACTTTTCTCTCTCACACTTGCTGTCTGTCGTTTTCTTTCGTTCACACACTTGCTCACAATCAGCCTCTCTCATGAGGGTACATGAGGGTTTTCCTGAATCTTTCTTCAGCTTAAGTAATCTGGCTGATTATTAAACACAGATTCTTCACCCTGTGGTAATTCGAGGCCATTTGTGTGTGTTTTAGCTCTGTTTTATGAGTTTTTACCTGTAGCTCCGCAGTATCTGTAAGTGGGAGCGCATGCGCTCTTTAGTGCGGGGGCTATAAGTGTGTAATTTGTGTGTGTGTTTGTGTGTGTGTGTGGAGCTGGAGTGTGTGTGGGTGGATGAGCATTCTCCTCTCAAGTGTCAGCTGAGGTATTTGACTGTTGCAGTCACACAGCTAAAAGTAATAATTTTTCGTGTTATATCTTTATAGTTTTTGAACATCTGCAGTTTTTTTGGATGCTGTTATTACTCAGTAACCTAAAATACAATTTAATTTACTAATAAACAGATCCTCATTCTTGAAATTCACTCTTACAGTGAGCTTATTTTACAAATCATTTACAGTCATTTACAAATGTATTCATTTCATTATATTTGATTAAAAAATGGCATTGGAATTAACTTGCAGTGAATGTGTCTGGGTAATTAAAATAAAGAGGTTTTCAGTCAGTTCATCTTAAGTTTAAACCAGGTTGTTGTGGCTGTTAGTCAGTGCATCTGCCAACTCCATTAAAAGGAAAATAAAAAGGGATTTCCAGTTTCCTACTTATAAAAATGCAGAACCTGGAAACTCTTGGAAATCCACAACTCTCATTTCACACAGTGCAAGTGTATGATTTCAAAGGAACATTTTGGAAGATGTGCACGCAGGCAAATAAAATGCATTAATGCATTCCTACATAATAAAGTATCTGTAAAATTAAAGTTAGTGTTGCTATTTGTCTTAATCATTAAGCCCAGGCACCATTTAAGCCCACTTGCAACTTTGACCTCAAATATAAAAAAGAGGGTCTTGTCTTGTGTTACTTATTATTTTATAAAATCCGACAACTTCTTACTAACATGTCAGTATTTGTTTAACACCAATCACATTTGTCATTGTTGAGTTAAGCCCACTCATATTCATGCAGTCTCAAGGGGGCTCACTTTAAGTCGCCTCAAAACTTTGGTGTTTTGGGACCCCTCCGAAAAAAATCTATTTTCAACCATTCATTTGCAAAGTACATCCATATTATGTAATTTGAGAAATTAATCATTGTTTTTTTTGTGTATTATAAAGTTGTTCTTAGTTAATTTGATCTATTTGGTTTCATTTAGAAAGATGAGTTTTGCTAGTTGGCATAGCGAGCTGATCACACGGTCAAACCAGTAGTCATGATATGCACAACATGGCTGGAGTATTAAAAATATTAAGTGTATGAACTAAATGTTTTCTGATGCATTTTACATCAATATATCAATTAAAGCACAATAAATGGTTTGGGTGAGTTAAATATTTTTAAAAATTGTGTTTTTTCAAGGTGGGCTTAAATGGTACAGTGACCCAAAAAGCAGATAGGATATGCAAACTTTGTATGAGAACAACTTCAATATTTCTGAAGATGGGACATAAAAAAAACTATGAAATCAAGTTAAAAGCGTAATATGTTTCAAACATAATAAAATATATATATCTTTTTTGTGAATATATCTTTGTTTCCTCAGAAATCACTGTAGAACCATTTAAGTATGTTCCATTTAAGCCCATCTAATGTATTTAAGTAGGAAATTGTTGAAAGTATGATGTTTGGTACATTTTTTTCTATAATTTTTTTTATTCTTTGCTATTCTTTGCTATTCTTATCTCCCCGACATCATTAACTAGACTACATAACACATCACATACTGCAAAGTGCTTTTTGTTACGTAGCTTTTTGCAATTGAATATCTTTACAAAAGAAAGCTAAAAGAAATGTAAGTGGCCGATCAGTAACCTGTTTACCAATGTGTAGGCCTGTTTCATGTTTATTTAAGATATTGTTGATGCACTGTAATGTAATTTACTACTTTTAAAACAAATACATTTTTTTATTTTGTCAATATTTAATTAAATTTTGTGAATATTAAATGAAATGCTAAATACTGAAACCAATGAAAATTAGTTTTAGGCCTACTTGGTCATGTTTTTGGTGGTTCATTGTTACAAGCCAAACATTAAATGCAAGTTCAAAAAATAAATTCTGTACAACATGTATAACATGTTACTGAATAAATATGTTTTTACTACCTGAAAAAATAATATTTTTTTATATTTGTGTCAATTAAGTGTCAATAATTGTGGTTGTGGGCTTATTTGGAACACATGGGCTTAAAACGTAAATTAAGCCTATGCCAGACTTTTGACTTTATTTATAGAATTTCTTTTATTTGTTTTTAAAAATATGCATAATTAAATGAATATACTTTCAAATGACAGATTAATCCTTAATTTTAACAAATGATCATGTTTATAAACCATCTTATTATCTATGAAAAATACGTGAACTTAGATTTTGGTGGGCTTAATGGGTACACTTACCCCAGACAATAGAACCTTTTAATGGTCAAAATTGTAACGTATGAACACCCTACGTCTGACTTTACATAAACTGCAGTTAAAACTCAGAAAAGTGTCCAACCAGGATGTCTGTTGTTTTATTTCTTAAAACTTTGATTTAGCACTTAACTGTGTTGGGCTCAAAATTTGCTGGTTTGATGATTCCACTCTCCTGAAATGCCTTTACCAAACGCCACCTGTACACGTGGCCCCTGAGAAGGCAGCTGGCTAATTCTCTCAGCACATCTGCTGCACACAACAAGCCAAAAGTCTGACTCTTTTGAACCCCCCATTAAGTGTAATTAGTAGGCAATATTTTAGTTGGATCCTTTAAACATAAACAAGTTAAAAACAAGTCTGTTTGCATACATAAAACAGGAGGACAATTTAATGGCTCATAAGCAGTGTTCTAAAACTCTAAAACATTTAAAAGGGAGACATCTTACTATTTTCTATTTTGTATATAAATTTTTTTTTCTATTTCTATTCTATTACATGAGTTTATTGGGCTCTTTTTCTTAGGAGAAATATGGGAATTAAACAGAGTTTTTGGTTTATTCTCTATTTGATTTCAATACTGTCTAGGAGAACCAAATGAGATATTCCTGAAATTGTATTTGTTATTTTTGTTTCTGTGCTTCAGTCCATTCTATGGAGATGACTTCTACTTCGAAATTCCCAGACCATTCCAATGCCTGTCCTTCTCTGTGTATGCCAAGAGCATGTTTCAAAGGGATCTGCCTGTAGGTCAGTGTCTCTCACCCTTGTTTTCTCTCATTTACACATGCCTCATGACTAATGCATGGTGTACATGTCAACTAAAGCATGTGTGTTTGTAGGAAAGGTAGCCATCAGGAAGGACGATCTGTATAAGTACAGTGGGAAAGAGAACTGGTTTCACTTACAGCCTGTGGATCCACATTCAGAAGTTCAGGTGAGTAAACGACCTTATCTGACTTTTGGACTGGATGTGAGCTATTATTCTTCACACGCCCAACGGAGCAAAACACGAATGCACAGCCTTACTTCCCTTGTGTGGTTAGTCTTCAGCCGTGGTTTAAGCCAATCTGGTGAGTTTATGATTACTCGTCGCCTCACTGCACCCAATGAGATCAATATATGATTAGTCAGCTCTCATATGTGGTCCAATGACTTTAAAGGAGACGCTAGCCCCATTCCACATCCTGTTTTTGTGTATAGTGTATGCACAGATCTGTTTTGTACACAAGTATGATTCACCGTTTAGCAGAAACACGGACAGTGGGGGTTGTGAAGGTGTAGGTTTACTGTATCAGAAACAAAAAGTGTTTATGTAAAGGTATTGGTTCTCGTCTGTTTACAAAAGTACAAAGAGACAATTTAAAACAAAAAAGCCAGTCAACACAGGATGAGAAAACCTAATAACCAATGTTTTACATAAGTGTTGTTTATGTATTTATAATCTAGTTTTACCAAAGGCTTGGAAAAATATTCACTAATTTATTCAATAATAAAATATTCACTAATTTATTTCACCAGCAAAATCTCTGTTAATATATTAAATAGTACTTCAATGCAATGTTAAATGCAATTGTTCATTAAATTGAAAGACTGTGTCATTATACTTGTTTTGTAATCGTTCCTGTTTCGCTGTGGGTAGCTATGGGAGTGAAAAGACAGACATTTTTGTAGCGTTTCTGATTAAAAGGTGACAGGATTCATTTCTGTGTATCAGCTCAAAACGGTTTAATTAATTCCAAACAGATTCAGATACAGTGATTAGTTTGCATAGTTACTCAAAAATGTTCATGGAATTCTCAAAAAGGAGCATTTTTATTTATTGAAATGTTTTGGTAAAATATTGTCATTATATTAAAAAATATAATAAAAATATTGTCAAACCCTAAAAAATTTGGATATATGTTTTTTTAGCTAGGTCTCATCCCCAGTATACATGTGGCAATATAAATGATATTCCGGTTATGATACTCCGGGCTGTATGTCTTTAACCCTAAAGACAAGAAAAAGGTGGGCAGCAGTTCCATCAGATAAGAACATTCAGAACCACCTAAAACTAGCTGATATCACCAGGCCTTCCTCCGCCTCTACCTTCAAGAACCCTTTCCAGACACCAAAAACAACAACATAACAGCATAAAAAACTGATATATTTAGTTTTTTGTTAAAAGTAAAAATGACTTCCAGTACAATTAAAAACTTTGTAGATTTACCTTACAAACAGACGTTTACTTAAAAGTGCTCGTCTTTTGGAGTGTTACATGATTATACTATTAGACTAAGTGAATAAATCTTTCATGTCTTTGAGGGTGAGCACTGTATCTTACTTTATATTTATTTTGAAATAGTTTTTTTTCAGGTATATAGTTAACAGTGTACCAGCGTGAGCAATGAATAATTTTGTCTGCACTGAGTATCATTTTTGAAAGGAACTCGCACAAAATATTGCGTAGGAGTATGTGGGTGTTTTTATTTTGTTTTTCTTTTGCCCCTCGTCTTTTTCTCATTCTAACAGTATCAGCTTTACTGTATTTGACAGACTTACTGTAGTAGGTTACTTCAACATGTCATATCATAAACATGTCTGTTATGATATTAGTCCAGACACTTTTTCCAATATTCTTTCACTGTGCGCTGCTAAAGCCTCAAAATATTTCTTCACGTTTTGTATCTCAGATGGCTTTGTTGTTTAAATAAGAATTATTTTGATGACCTCTCAGATGATTTATGGGATAGATTATCCTGTCAACTGAAGTTTATATACAGTGGTATTTAGTATTTAGACAGTTAAGATACACAAAAATATCATTTTGTAATAGATAAAATAACAAAACAATTTACTTTAAAATGTGCTGTCTTTATATGTTTGACGTTTTTACAAAAGACATTTGTTAATCTTTAAATAAAACTATAGACAAACTATTTAAAATGAAGAAAAAGTGTTTGGCAATGAATGTGGTGAATGTGGAAATATTAGTGGAACATGTCCAAAGTGAGTGTGTTGAACTACATCTGGGATCACTGTTCTAGAACACCTGTTTGAACCTGAGGGGAAGTGACTTAATAAAAATTACTATGACGTCAGCTGTTGTAAAGTCATCACAAAAATAGCTTCTAAAAGAAAAGGTAGTTCTAAGAAACAGTTGGTAAATGTTTTATCTAGTTAGGGCTTTTTAATACATTAATAATTGACACAATAATATATTTACAGGGAGCCAGATTAATGTGTTGACAGCATTTGAAAACATGTTTAATTAATCCCATATGTTACCTTTGGCAGTTCTGTATCTAATGCCCTTTAGGTGTCTAAATATATTTTGAAGGGTCAGATTGTATATCAAATTCATAATCATGTTGTTACATTGTCAAGCATTTCCTCAAGAATTGTTTTCCATTTTTTCTGAATGGAAGAGGTCAGTGCACCCAGACAAAGAAGCAGTGTCCCACAAACCAAAGACAATGTGACAGGCACTGAGCTCTGAGTGCTCATGACTGTTTGCTTGTGTTATCCAGCAGATAATGAACTGAATGAAGTGTAATGGGATCTGTGTTTCTCTGTTTTGACAGGGGAAGGTTCATTTAGAAATGAAGCTTAATGAACTCATCACAGAGACAGGATCTTGTTGCCAACATCTGGTGGTTCAGTAAGTAACGTCTGTCTGTCTAACCGTGTGTGTGTGAGATTGTGGTTTTTAAAGTAAGTGTTTTAAAGTCAACATACAGTAAATGTGTATTCATGCAACTATTTTTATTTCTGTAATATAACATATTTCTTAGTAAAACAAGATCTTTAACCATAAGTCATAGAGCCACTATAAGGGATTATAGAATTGACTAGATAAGTACATTTTATAAAGAACATGTATGGTGCTTGCAAAACTGGGGCAAAAATATTTCAACAAGGTTAACATGTTTTATCATGATGCTAACATGACTACACATGATGCTAACATGTTTTCACGTGATGCTAGCATGTTTTATCATGATGCTAGCACATTTTAGCATGATTTAGAGTGATACTAACATGATTTAGTGTGATTCAGGATGTTATGCAGTTTCTAGGGGTCTAAGTGGTTGCTAGAGTGTGGCTAGGAAGTTGCCAGGGCAATACCTAAAGCCCACTAACAGCCCGAGTCAAATAAATCTGCCAACATGTCTCTACAATATTCTAATGCTGAGACATGGCTTATTCATTTCATTACATTGGTTGCTAGGGTATTATAAATGGTTGCTATGGTGTAACTACACAGTTCACAGTGTAAAACTAATAGACTGATGGGTGTCTGAATCAAACCAGCCAACTCTGATGTCTCTATGATGTTCTGGTGCTGAGACACTTGAGAACCACACAAGATCCAAGATATCATTTAATAGAACTCTGATTGTGTTCAGCTAAAAAAGAATTAAGTCACATACTTTTAGGATGCCTTGAGGGTGAGTAATTTATGGTAAAAATTTAATTTTGGGGTGGACTTATCCTTTGATGTCAGGTTTAATAGTTGGCCCTGCTTAGTAGTCAGTAAATGTTATAACCATATCTGACTGCAAACAAAACATGTTGTTAATCATTATTATTTTAATGGTTCATTTATCATCGTTTTTATGTGAGTGTATCATTTATTTGGGAGTATTTTATGTAATAGGATGTGCATCAAGAAAGTATATTGGGTCAGTTTTGATTGTAGTAGTCAAATGTGGACATTTAATACATATTGTGTAAGGTACATATTGTGTGCGGTCTGCAACATCTTGCATGTGGATGTTGTGTTGACGATCACTGCTTCAGAGGTGTGTATGTTGTTAAGAGAGGAAGTAGACCTGTGATATTCACTTTCACATCTCTACAGGGTGTGTATGTGTTCTTTTAAGGTGTGAAAATTGTTTAATTCAGAGTTGTTGACGCGCATGTGTTTAGTGCTGCCTATCGCTGTTCATTCACACTCTCCCACAGAGCAGATTGATGAAAGAGGAAGTGATGTTGTGACGACAGGAAGTCCGCTCTGCACTGTTCCTGTGGTTTTACATTTACATTTATTCATTTAGCAGCGCTTTTATCCAAAGCAACTTACAGTGAATTCAAGGTATACATATTTTTATCAGTACTTGTGTTCCCTGGGATCGAACCCACAACCTTTGTGCTGCTAACACAATGCTCTGCCAGTTGAGCTACAGGAACACTGTTTTGTTTTGCCGTCACACTGCTTTTTAATTTTTTCTCCCTCTCTGTCGCTCTTGTACACCTCGCCACTTTATCGTCAAGTTCAACTGTTTCCATGACAACCACAAGTGTGAATTACTTCCTCCCTTCCTGGATAACAAAGCTTCTGCCTTCTCCCCTCTAATACTTTCATTAATGCTTTTTCTTTTTTCATCCTGTCCTTCTCATTCATTCATATTTTAGCCTGTGACATGGACAAATCTCACGCTCTGATGTCATTCTAAATCTGTATCTTTCTTCTGTGCAACACTGTGCAAAGGAGCTAATTTAATAAATATCAGGATGGATGAATTCAGTGCAATAGCAGTACACAGTGACTCACTTTAACATCTAATAAAGCACCTAAAGGAAGGTTTCACCAAAAAGTCTGTGTGGCTTGCTGATTATTTTCCAAGTGATTTAGCAGTTCCTGTAAAAAACGACTTGATATTTTGGGGGGTCATGGCATGGCTGTCCTGTGTGTGTTCATGAGAGTGTTTGAACATCCTGAGTTCACGGTCACCTCTTTCATACTGAGAAAATTCGCAACGCAAGTTCTCGTGTCAACTACATCAGGGTTAGAAAATTATGTCAGAAAGTTTATGGTGATTTTTAGCATTTCATGTAATAAAGGTTATGGAAATAACAGCATATAATGATAGATCTGAAATAAATTACAAGTCGAATGTTTTTTGAGACTGAATTAAAATATTAGGCAAAAGTCTTTGTTTAAAATGGGAGTTGGTGATGTTTTAGGAGGGGAGTTGACCTCCATGCTTAACTGCCAGCTCACAGTTTGTCATCCCAGGCTCATCTGATGGATGGAAGTCATGCCCTACATTATTCTCATTAAATAGCCTGTTTTGCTCAGAAATATGTTACTTTACAAAAGTACAATTTAATTTTAACAGTTATATTGTGTAATACTACCAAACTAGCCTGGACAAAGAATTTGTTTGGTCATTATCACTAACAGAATTATTAACATCTACGTGTGTTTGTCTGTTGCAGGATAATTGCATGTCAAGGTTTGCCATTGATAAGTGGGCAGAACTGTGACCCGTATGCCACGGTAACGCTTGTAGGACCCGCCAGGTGGGTTTCCACATGTTTTATTACATAGTCAGTGTGTTCCAAAGCATTTGTACAGAACATGTATTGAAAACAATCAGAATGAATTGTTGTGATCTGAAACACTTAGTTATCATAAGACATTTTAGTCTCTGATCTTGGCTGAAATGAGTACAAAACACCCGCTCTGATTCAATAAAAACATCCTGATGTCTGTCTCTGTTTTTTTCTGTCTGTCTCTCTCTCAGGTCTGATCAGAGAAAAACTAAAGTAAAGAAGAAAACCAGTGACCCTCAGTTTGAAGAGACCTTTTACTTTGAGGTACAGCCTCAATATTTATTCATTCTTTAATTTATTCATGAATAATTAAATACACTAAAACTTTGTCAGGTGAATTTTAAAGAAATATCTAATAATAATAACCTTAACCTTACTCATATCAAGGTTATGTTTTTGCCTGCAAAATACATCTGTACCGTTATCCATGAAGTCAAAATTGTGAAAGTTTCCACAGATCCCAAGCAGGCTGAGCAGTTACAAGGGAAGATCCAATTTCCATGTGGAAGAGGAGGACACAGAGAAACTAGAGATTAAGTAAGTTCTCATAGTCTTTTGTCTTGTCTCCTTTTGTTTTGATTGTTGGTTTATTGTTTTTCAAACTTGTTTTGTTTTGCCAAAATAATTATTAATTGCACCCCATGTATTAGCTATTTGTAAATGATTAAAGTTATCGGAGATGATTGTTTAATAGATGGTACGACTGTGTGTTCTGTCATATATGTTTTTTACACATGGCACTGATTTGATATGACACATATGTGCCACTTTCAGTTGCCTATATAGCCCTCTACAGAAGCTGTCAGGTGAGTGCAGAAGAAACCATCAGGCAGCACATTAGGACACTAATGTGTGTGTGTGTGTCTGTGTGTGTCTGTGTGTGTCTGTGTGTGTTTGTGTGTGCATGGGTTTGGTGTGTTCTTGGTTTATTTTTTCCACTCAAAGTTTTTTTTATTTGTGGGCATGTTTGACATGAGAGAAAAGCTTCTTACCAAGAGCTTTGTCCAGTAATGACAAGAAAAATGACTAACCCACTTCAATGCAAGTGCATCTGCGTGCTGAATTTCATATTCAGTTTGACTGAAAATGGGAGAAGTTGAGGCGTGTGATTCATACTTGCGTATGAGTATATTGAAAGTGTGTGTGTGTGTGTGTGTGTGTTAAAATGTACATTTAGCTAATGCATGCTCTCTCTGCGACTTTCCTGCAGGGTAGAACTGTGGAATAATGGTAACTTAGCACAGGACGTGTTCCTAGGAGAGACACGGGTATCTGTGAAAATCCTGAGAAACGACCACGTGCACAAAGCCTGGTGAGAGCAAACACACATTTACAATTACGGCTTGATAATAAAATATTAAATATTCGCTATATATTTGTAATGATTTTGCTGGATATGCAATGAAACAACATTGTTTTTGTTATTGTTTTTGTATGCATTTTGTGTCCTAAATATATTTTTTCACTAATTTTCTTTTTCATTTCCTAAATATAAATTGACTGTGTCATTATACTAGTTGTGTAATCCCTGCTGATAGCATAAGAGCATTAAGAGCACTAATCACATCTGTGATGTAGATGTTAGAATTGAGCATTAGAATTGAGTTCAGTATTTAAAAAAAGTAATTATTTAACTTTGAATTGAAATTATAAAATTAATAATTAATAATTTGATCGTAATCATCCAGTATTCAAAAATATTTAGGGAAAGGCAGACTGGTGATTATTTTTAACTACATTGTTTATTTTACTTCTTGCTTTAAACAATGCAAGGAGACAGAATCCTGTCTTGGGCGGATTCAGAGCATGTATATATTGAGACACTAAAAGGCTGTGGAAAGGCAGATAACAGAAGTGTGGGCATTCACACACCCATATGGTGCTGCAGCGTGCTGATCTCAGTGTGTGATTTCTGTCAGCTGTAGTGCCTGCAGCCAGTAGCTTGACTGAAGTACATTGGTGAACAGATGAGGAAGGGAGATAACAGCCAATCCCAGCTCTCCACCACCCTTATCTACCCAATCAGGCATGAGAAAAACTGCCTGTCTGACGTCAGAGCTTAAATGAAGATACTTCAGCATTATTTTACTGACATTCTAATTACGCTATGCTTTACATAGAGAAACAGCGCAGTGAGGTGATTGCTGCTCGATTTGTAACATGTTTTAATATAGCTTTCAGCTGAAGTTGAGGTTCATTATCAGTAGTTTTTGTTGAGAAGGGTCTGAGAGACTGTGGGTGTGTGTAGGTGTGTGTGTTTTGGGCGGATCGCTTCCCTTGTGTCCTGAGACTGGGGATCACAGCATCCTGGTGGTAGTGTTGTGTAAACATTGTATGTGCGTGCATTTGTGTGTGTGTTTGTGTGTATGTATGTATAAGACTGAAAAGGAACTTGTTGATACTGATCTGCATGTTTTGAATGAGGGCAGTGAGTTTGCTGCGTGGGTGAGCTTTTGCATGAGCCTAGCTTAAAACCAGCACACACACACACACACACACACACACACACACACACTGCTTGCAAACACAATCTTGACACACTCATTTCTATGCTTTGTAGTGTGAGCAATGCAAATGTCACACAGGCTAAAATGGTACATGTCAGACACACAGATACAAAAGATCAAAACTGACAGGAAATAATTTGGGTTCTGAATAAGGGCTGGGTGATATAGCTAAAAATGTATCTCAGTATTTTTCAATCTTTTATTGTTATTTGATGTGTCTTAAATTATGTCTTGATTTATGTATTTGTTGCGAAATGGCTTTAGGGTTAGTACCAAACAGAACTAAAAGTAAAATCTATTTATATTGTTTAAAATACGAAGAAATCCACAGAAACCTGAGTGATGACACAAATCTTTGGTTTGTCTCAGATTGTGGTTAGCTTTGGTTTGTCTCACAAGAAAAATATTGAAACTAGTTTGATAATAGTATACACATTGGGAGATAAACTGACTCTAAAATCATGATAATCATCATGGTAATGTTCACAGCTGTTGCTTAATTTTATTTTATCAGCAAAATCATAACTAATATGGGTTAATATGTTATACCCGCCCTAATAATCAGCTTATCCACTGGTTAAGTCTTATAGTACTACAGTATGTCAACAAAAGTATGTGACATTTCTTTTGCGTTATGTTTCATAGGTACTTACTGCAGCCTAAAGGAAATGGTACAAAGTCTAAACCAGATGATCTGGGTTCTTTACGTCTAAATGTACAATACACGGAAGACAATGTTCTGCCATCTGCCTGCTACACTGCCCTCCGCAATCTAATGCTTAAATCCCCGGATGTCAAGGTACAATAGTGCCCCCCTGCTGCCTGGAGGACTTTTCGTCTTTGCAATCTTGTTTAATGTTCACATTGTTCAGTATTTTTCAATACACATTCTCTGCTGTTCCTTGTGTCAATTCTTGAATTTCCTTTTGTGTTTGTGTCTCTAGCCGATCTCAGCATCAGCAGCTCATGTTTTGGGAGATGTTTGCAGGGACGGTGTGGGTTATGAAGCGCTGCTTCCTGTGGTCAGACTGCTGCTTCATCACAACAGACTGCTGCCCTTCCTCACTGCTGTAGCAGCTCTGGAGCTGGAGAATACACAGTTGAGTAACGCAAATGCCTACTTATCTAGATGGAGCATACATAGACCTCTGTTGTTATAAACAATGCTAACTACTGACGTTTGCTAAGGATGTTGTGGACACTACACAACTGTAACTCATTGTTAAGTGCTCACTACATAACTTACAGGTTTGGTACATATCAGCTACACACTGACTGATTGGTGCTTCAGTTGCAAGATCATTCTTTTGTAACAAATTTTGTTTTGGGCAGAGAGGCCAACACCATATTCAGAGGGAATTCTCTGGCCACCCGCTGCATAGACGACATGATGAAGATTGTGGGCCGCAGTTACTTGACTGTCACCCTTAAACCTGTTCTCAATGAGGTAACGTAAGACTTCTTCAGCTCTTTACTTTTGACTTTATTTACATAACTGAATGCTTGTAGATACATGCTGATTTGTGGCTTTAAATTTGTTTAAGTTAACAATATTGAGCAGGCCATCTGCACTATTTAAATAGCTCTGGTTTTTTTTCAGATCTTTGAATCAAATAAAACCTGTGAGATCGACCCCATTAAACTGAAAGAGGGCGATAATGTGGAGGTCAATAAGGTACAAAGTCTGCATTTTGTAATATTTCTATTTTTATCCATTATTTAATGTATGAGATGCTGTATTGTTACAATATGTTGTATGTATGTAAAAGAATGTTCCTTTATCATTCAAATCAAGTTAAGCCATATTGACAACATTAAAATTTGTGCAATATTTTAACCCTAACAAAAAACATTGTGCAATAATGTACTTAAATATGTGTGGATGAATGTGTGCTTGTGTTCTTAGGAGAATCTTCAGGGCTACGTGCAGAAGGTTTTTACATCTATAACACAGTCTAGCTCCAGCTGTCCTCCCTTAATGTGTGACGTCTTCAGGTCACTCAGACAGCTTGCATCTAAACACTTTCCAGGTAAGGCAACGCAATCAAACAATCAAACGCAATCAAACAACTCTGTGCTTATTAATCATTAAATCTTATTTAATCATTTAATCACATGCTTCTTGTCCACAAATGCTTCACTCTTTAGTGGTGTTTCCTCATATTTTGATTCGAACAAACATGGTTGTGTGTAACTCACACAGCACTATGTGCACTGTAGCTTGTTGGTGATAGGTGTAATAGTACTAGGGATAGGCTATTTCCTTTCAAATCAGTAAGCAACCATATAGCAATGGCCTGGAAATCACTCACAACACTGTAGGAACTCCATAGCAGCACGCTTAGCAACACCCTGCATAGCAACAAACTGCATAGCAATGGCCTAGCAATGACCATTACACTCACATAGCAGGGGGTTCTGCAAGGACAAGCACCACTTCAGATCTAAATAATATCTGCTTTAGTGTTCAGCATGTCTGCAAGGTGAAAATAACACATGGTCAGACTGTATTTACTGAACACTAGGAGGAGCCAGAGACACAAGCATGACTAAAACGTTCTCTCTCTGTCTTTCTCTTGTAGCTGATCCTCATGTGCAGTACTCAGCTGTCAGTAGTTTTGTATTTCTAAGGTTCTTCGCAGTGGCCGTTCTTTCTCCACACACGTTTCAGCTGCGATCTCATCATCCCGTAAGTGTGAAAAATAAACACAAGCACATTACAGCAAACTTAAAACAAGACAACAGATTGTAACAAACATGATTTGCTTCCTGTATTTGTCATGTGACTCATGTGATAATGCCAGGAAACATGTTGAGACAGTCATTTTCTCAGAACAGCAAAACACAACAGTACTCAAAAGAAAACAAATATTGGTAAATGAAACAATGAGGAAATGAACTCATGGGAAATCTTTCTCTTTAAATCTGTCTCAGGACCCTGAAATTTCCCGTACTCTAACTCTCATCTCTAAAACCATCCAGTCTTTGGGCAGCTGGGGCAGCCTTTCCAAGAACAAACTGGTATGTCAGCTATTAGTCATACAATCCACAGCAAAGTTTTGGTGTTTTCCAATGTTTTC
>JAZGTK010000558.1:5692-15841 GCA_036877625.1 Ambastaia sidthimunki
CCAATATTGTGCTTTACCTTCTGTCCCTAAACAAAATCAGGACCAAAGAAAGTATAATAATCAAATAAATATTTAGACCGGTATCAAACATGTCCATTTTGTCCAATTGTATATTAAATGATTAAAATCGTATTCAAGATTTGTAAATAAACTAATGCAAATTTGTCCTCACAAAAAATGTTTATAGTGTTTTCTTGGATGTCGCGTGCCATGCTGTTTTCTATTACTAAGTTTGTTTACGGATAAATAAAGGTCCAATCGCAGAAAGGGGGGGTGGTTGGGGGATTCACCCCCCCCTCCCTTTAATTCAGCCCCAAAATCTGTAATTGTTCTGACGCGTGTGAGTCGTTAAACCGGCAAGCGTCGGAGGGGTACTTTATTGTGTCCTGGAAGGATCCGGAGGGCTCTTTTGTTATCTTGGGGTTGGATTGTAGGTCTTTGGTAAAGCGGGTGAAATGGTGGGGGTTGCATTGAAGAGCATTTAAGATTGCAAATAATTGCTTTCTGGAGTAAGTGTGTGCTGGCCGCTACAGCTGTATGATAATCTCGGCACCTGCGCACGGTGACGCTTTGCTCTCCTGATCTAAACACGCACCACCTCGTTGCCATTAAATTATCTCCAAATGATGTTCCTCACTGTAGTCCCATTTCTGTTTTATTCAGTAGGCTTACATATCTATACCACTCTCACCTCATTTTGTCTTTCATGCTTTTTTGTCAGAGCAAGGTTGTTTTAATACTTTTTTGCGCAGTTTATTTACATTTATTCATTGGCAGACGACTGCCAAAGCGACTAACAGTGAATTCAAGGTATACATTTTTACCAGTACTGGTGTTCCCTGGGATCGGACCCACAATTTAAGCATTGCTAACGCAATGCTCTACCAGTTGCTTTTTACTGTATGGAATAAAGGTCTTACAATTTAAAACATTACTTATATGCAGTGCATCCAATGCACGTGGAATGTGGGCATCTTGTTACCTTAAATCGGTTATTTATTATGCATTACAAATACAGCATAATTATGTTATTCTTTGTCCGCTAAAAAATTGAATTAGACGTCGGACTTTCTAATTTTACATTCTAACCTATAGGTAGGTTTTTTGACTATATTCTGGGGCATCACCATGACAAACAGAGAAGACAAGGGTTCCAAACTGTTGCTCGTCCTTCAGTGATTTCTATTGTAATTCTAATGAGAACAGCGCGTGCCTCTGCTGGCCCCATCTTTACCCCAGGCACGCTTTCCCACAGGACCCCCATATGATTGGGAATTAAGTAGAATTGCTATTGTCAGTTTATTGTCGGACCATTATAAGAACAGTCTGTTTTTTTGCTCCTGATTAACAAACGATGAAAACATGAACAAGAGTTATTATCTGTGTAAATAAGAAAACTGTCCCGGCAAGTACAGTTTTAGCGAGTGTTACATTAAACGCTACACAAGACCCCCTAAAGAACAATTTCCCTAAAACACTCAGATATAACGTACTTTACTTATTTGACCTGCCCCTGATTCATGCCCACGCTCAACTGATGTTCTCAGTGGGGTACGTTCATCCAAATAAGTGTCGTGTGCCTGTTATGTTTCTTCCGCAAAGAGAGTGGCGATGGAAAAGCGAATAAAAGTCACAAATCAATAGCCATCTGGCTCAATCAAATACACGCATGGCGCATCTCTTGTGTTTTCAGATATTGGTGAATGATCAAACAAATTTACATGAACCCCCATCCTCGGGGATAACTGTACTAAAGTCACCAGTGTAATGGGTTTAGCGCCTGCTTTTGTGGGTTGCAAAAATAAGGACAAGTTTTATTATGGAGTCGCCGTTTTGTTTTGCGCGCCAGTACTTAACACTTTCCCATCCACGTGTCTACCATCCAAAACAGTGTAAGAGATTGCTGAGATAAAGCGTGTCTACGCTTGTGAATTCTGGGGGAGGAGGAGGATTGGCACATGGGGTGGAATGACACATGGCGACAGATTTGGAGAGGTGTTAGTCTGTGGCAGAAGGCGCAGTGCCCCCATAAATGTGAATTGGTGCCCTCTGTACAGGTGTGAAGCGCGACGCGCCATGCTTGACGCAGACCGGTTCTCATGCTCCCTGTATCCTTGCACGGGGTGTTACTTTATTTGCACGTCATTTTTTACACCTTCGGTCAACAATCTGTTGGTTTGGTTTGCACCGGAATGCATGAATTCTTTAAGCAAGTCTGTTGAAATTTAAATTGTTAATGAATTAATTTCTTCAATGGCTTAATTTTGTGTCCTGCTATACAGTAGTGTGGACTCACAGACAAGCTATTCCGAGCTATTCAGAGGTTACCATAAGGACATAATGGCACGTGCCCGTCTGTCAAACACGGAGGTGTGAAAATAACACCTCGCATTTTGTGTCGCTGATTTGCTTCAAATTGTGCGCCCTGAAGCGTGCTGCCGAGACGCAGGTTGGTAATCGGTCAAAGAGGTTATTGACAGGCTACGAATTTGTGTGGAACACTGCGCAAATAACAGATTCCAGTATCGACGTAACGATACAGATAAATTGATTTCAATTAGATACGGATTCTAAGTCGAATACAAACTGAAGGAACACCAATATTCAATTTTATTGGATCTAAAATGTATTATGGCGGTGCAGATGGGCCTCTATGAATGTGCCAAAGAAAACAAAATGTAGAGATGATACAGTGAAAATTGCTTTAATATTTGCAATTGTTAGATAATATTCAATTAATAAAGGTTACTTTGAATAAAAGCCTTTCATTGTTGTGGATTCAACTAAACAGATGTGTCAAAAACCTTAGAATTTATTTTTGCCCTTTTTTTAGATTTGTGGTACTGCAGTCACTGATCACAACCGCATGGAATCACTCATTTATTAGTCTGCTGTTTTACTTCTCTATTATTTTAGAAGTCAAACATTGGATGAAAAAGAATATTTTAAGCATATTTTACATTTTTACAACTGACCCCAAATTTTCTTGGAAAGACTAAAAATGTGGGAAACCACACTGCAATCAGTGAATCATCATATTAAAGCTGACCCAAAGCCAACAGCTGCTTTTTATATCCTGTTTCTCCTGAACATGTAAAAAATGCTGTGGGGTTATGTGTGTGTGTGGCCATGGTGAGTAGCTCTGCACTATGAAAAACAAATAGTTTATGACTTGACCTCAAATCAAGTACAGTCTGAAGTGTTCCACTTAATCTACAGGAATGCCGTATGTTTGCTCAAAAAACTAGTTCAGTAAGTGTTATGCAGAAAACACAAATGAGAAGGTACAGATGAAAAAAAGTGAGTGACATGTATCTGTCAGTTATGGTTAACCAAAATGTGACCTCTAAATTTAACCCATCCCTAGTGAGGAGTGAACACACACTGCAAGTCGTGAACACACACTGCAAGTCGTGAACACACACTGCAAGTCGTGAACACACACTGCAAGTCGTGAACACACACTGCAAGTCGTGAACACACACTGCAAGTCGTGAACACACACTGCAAGTCGTGAACACACACTATCCCTGCAGCACCTGGGGAGCAATCGGGGGTTAGGTGCCTTGCTCAAGGGCACTTCACTTGCTACCTGTTGGCGCTGGAATCGAACCAGCAACCTACTGATTACAAGCCCGACACCTTAACCAGTAGACCACAACTGCCCCTGACAGAAAGAGATGTACTATATGTAGATTATGACATGTTAAAACAACATGAAATGTCAATAAAAATAACCACATATCATCAGCATTTAAACACAACAATGTCACACAAACGTTTGGTTTGTTTATTGGTGATATTATAGGTGGTTCACTGTTCACATCAACAGCAATACAAAAAACATTCCACAAGCATTTCTTTAGAAGTGAAGGGCTATTCGGACATGAAGGGAAATAGCACCAGATAGAGTTCATCTTATTTGTCTTCACATGATTAAAGGTTCTCCTCAACACACAGCAACAATATTGCCATGACAACGATTGTCTCGCTGGCAGCATGAGAACCAATAGCCGATTCCTCATAGATGAAGTTGGCATCCATGTGCCATTATTGAAATCTAATATCAGGCTACTGCCTACAGCAGGATCTACATGATAGAAACAGTATCGTTCATCAGTTTATGTGGTACTATGCAGTCCTTTGCTCTTGCAGAGATAAGGGAGCCAATAAGTGGACAAGAACTGGTCCAACCAGGATGAGCATGTGACTCCCCTTAAAACAGTTTATAACCATCTGCTGTCCAGGAAGTGCCATCTACCACACAGGAATAGATTGTTTTTGGAACCAAGCATCTCATATCCATAACAAGGTAGCGTCCATTCAGTTTGAAGGATTGGATGTTTTGCCACACTGCTGTTCTTCTTCCCTCCCTCCCACATACGCGTTTGACGATGGCCCTCATCTTAATGGCCAGTCACAGTCCATGCTGTACCATGTCTGGTGGGTGTGAGCAGGACGAGCCCTCAATGCTGCTTCCGGGACCAGAAACGACCCGCAATGGAACCTAATGAAAATCCCTGCTGCTTCTGTTGAGAAAGTTCAGAGAGTCTCTGCTCTTCCTCCTACACAGACACAAAGAAACACAGACCTTCATTACAATAAAGCGTATACAAAGTCTTACAAAAGTTGTTTATATGTGACGTCTTAATATTCAAAGTTGCTGAGGAATAAAACTACTAGAAAGTGTAGATGGGATGACATCTAAAACAGGCCTGTTTAGAATTAATTAGTGAAGAAGGCAATTAGAAATGGGAAAAAGCAAAGTGCCTGTGCGAGCTGCGCTTGTCTTCGTTTGAAGGCTTCAATAGGGTCCTCTTCATGGGCGTAGTTCTCCAGCACTGTACGTACATCTTCCACTCCACTGATGGCAATAGCTACACACAATACATGAGGTGAAATGGTGCCAAATCATTTGCATAACAATACAGTCCAACAATACCATTTTATATTTCTGTTACCGTTATCCACAAGGTTAGAAATGTACTCACTTTTAAGAAAGGCAGCCAAGTCATAGAGTGTGCGGTCCTCTGAGTTTCCATCCCACTTGCGCAGGGCCAAGCCATTAAAAGGCTGTAGACCGAAGGCTTCCCGCTTGCAGTCCACAACAATGACTTTAGAGCTGTCTCTATTCAGACAAGACACATCCTGCAATACAAGCAATTTCTTGTTTTTAACATGATTAATACTACAGATTCTTTATTAGGGCGAAATTTAAACTTGCAGCGCAGAGCTTAAACATTAAAAAAGTTACCCCAAAATTGCACACACTTTAAACAGAACAAGCCTTTTCTAGATGTTAATAAGAAAAAAGGTCACAAATTTCTCGAGTTACAAAATAGTTTTATCTCTAAATTCTGATAGGATGAGCTGTGTTCAAAGCAGTTGTAAAATACACCTTTGATAACACATCAGTAGAATCTTATATAATATTCTAATTTAAAAAGTTGCTTGGCAAGGATTAACCGCCTACAGTCAGGCTAATTAAACTATATTTCTAAGTGAAAGAATTAATGATTCTAGTCATTAATGCCACATGTAACTTCTTTAACACTGGTTTTGCCAGTGTTACTCAAGGCTGTGATACGAGGTAAACGCAATGCACACCTAGAGGCCTGACATCTTGACACTTTAGAAAGTAGGCCCAGTCTACTTATCACAGTGGCTATACACAAAAATTGAGGTTAAATGTGACCTCTCACACCCCTCAAACATCCATGTTGCTTGACACTGATGTGAACCATATTTACACCTATGCATTTGCAGAGGAGTGCAAAGACTTAACACCACCCCATTAGGCCCTGTGCTCACAATCATCACTCTCTCTCCAGGCCAGATATCTCAGTGGTGGTCCCACAGAGCAGATGGACAGGGACGCTGCACTCTCTTTATCACTGAGGTCATCAGCATCCCCCAAAGGGGCTGAAAAAAGGGGCGAACGAGAGGAAGAGATGGAGGGGCCCCAAAAGGGAAACCCCTCCGGACAGCGGCACACTTCGTAGCATTTACAATAAATTACCCGCATCTGCCTTCCCTTGGAGACACGCCAAAACCCCACTGGAAGCGTGTTGTGTGTTTGCAGTGTATTTGTTAACGAGTTTATAAGCGTGCATGTATAAATAATGGGATTTTAATAGATTATATGCAACCAATGGCGTCCAAATTAAATTCAGTAACAGAGGAAAGCTAACGTGAGGTGATAATTTGTGCTTCTACGTGTATTTAATCTTCAAAGCGTGTGCGTGCTAAATGTGCATGCTGAGCAACACAGCTGCGCGTAAGAGTGTCATGTTGCTGAGTCAAAGAGTCGCTCCAACTCCCCAGATAAAACACAGGAGCACGAGCAAAAGAAAGCGTGCCGCTCGCTACACGCACGTGCCACGCTACGCACCTGCCAATCAAAGTCTAGCCAAGCCCACCCGCCCCATCTGTGCTCAGTACCTCAGCTGGGGGTGGGGAGCAGCATCTACTGGTGTCATATCTATATGAAACAGTTCACAGAAAGGCCACTCTGAGCACTGAAGAAGTTAAGTGTTATACAAATACCAGCAAAACTCTTCTTTCTTCCATCTTAAAAAGTAACGCATCGCATTGCAGTGATAACTGCTATGCCAGTCTGTCACATTGCCAGTTTTCTAGTATTTATTTTAACCATATCAGTCATCAATTCTTGTTACAAGTGGCTTCCATCTTTTAAAGTTTATCTTTTTTTATGAAATTCTGTGAAAGAATATAAACAAGCTTCCCTCCTTTATCCAATCAGCTCGCTCCACACCCCCTCCCCACACACCCCTTATGAGGGCCAGATGGGAGGCGCGGGGTGGGTGAGAGGAGAAGAGAAGGTACAGGAGGGCAGAAGGTGGATGGAGAGAGTGTTGATGGGGTTTTGGGAATGAAGCCAAACAGGCTGTTGTGAAATGTGACCAGAGTGAACAAATACATGTACATACATGACTGTCTACTCATGCTCAAGTATTGTGTCAAGTATTAAAACTACAGACACAAACTTTGCAATAAATGTCATGATTTAATATGATGGCACAATTACATTGCAATGTAAACTACTCGACAACCATGCACAGCATCCTTTGTTAATAGACTCATTAACATAAAAACTTGAATTTGAAAAATTGCTCATTGTGACTCATTTTACCAGCAAAGGGTATTTACAAGCGTACAATTCTTCAAGCTCACTATCATGCATCACTATCACACGTTAAACCACTTCAAAGAAAATGACAAAACACTGACGATGTTTCTAAAATGGTCTTTTCTCTCTGAAATGTGGTGTGCACATGAACGTATCTGTGAGTAAACCAGACCTTTTTAATTTGCAGTTCAACTGTTGAGGTCAAGAGTTCTTAGTAACAAATGTTTGACAATCAAATGCTCAACAGCCAGTCACAGCCTCAAACAGATGTTGAGCTTAATTAAAGACCCAATTAACAACAATTAATATCCACCCAGAGTATTTAGAAAGTAATACACAACATAACCTTTACATACTTCACCTTTAAAACTAATTTTAAAAACTAAATTAGTCATTTCTGTACTGCAACTGAGTTGTACATAATTGTACAATGTACATAATACATGTTTAAACATAAGATTCTGCCCCATTCACAAGCATAATAAGAAGAAAGCTTAGATAGCGATGCAGGGCCTAATGAAGGAAGAGGAGGAGGCAGAAAGTTAATGATGCCCAAGAAGGGAGCCAGGAGAAGGTGGAAAGAAGGAGGGGAAGAAACTGCTATTGTCTCGGCCAGTTAAGAAAATAGAAAAGAATAAGGACATAGCAGTGAGGAAAATCAATGAGCGAACAGAAGGACGGCATGAAGCAGAGACGCGGGGGGCATCGCGCCATAATGTTGCTCGGGTCACTCAGGAAAGGGGGCCCGTGGGGCGGGGGAGCAGAACTAGGATTGGGGAGAGACAGAGCGCCCATATGGATTCCTGAGCAATAAGATCAATGTACTACACTGTATTACATCCACAGATGTAGGAGCTCTAAGACAGGTCTTAGTGATGAGTAACCATTCACAACAAATAAGGAAGTTGGTAAATATACGGCACTTGAACCACAATTTCGAGAGAGAGAACATTTTGCAATGTTGCAATTCTATGAATAGGTTGGACATGTGGTTGGATTATGGTCATTATCAGCATCTGTAGAACATAATAATAAATAAAAAAAGCAGCAGTGATCTGTGTTTGGCTTGTCTGAAAAAGTTCTGATGTGTCCCAGATGAATCACGGTCAATGGTGGTGAAATACCAGACATCTGGACTTTACGGTAAGTGGCAGTCAGTGTTTACTGAAACAGAGGGGTTTTCTAAATACTGGAATTTAGCTTGTGCTCTGGGTTTAAACAACGCTTGTCTGACTAATAAAGAATAGATTAGGCAGATCGTAAAGTTTACCTTAACGTGGTGGCCATCCATGTAGCGCGTGGCATCTCTAAAGAGCCGGTACATCACAAATCCTTGAGGGTCTATGTTGTCAATCAAGGGGTACGCCGTCTGTGTGCAAACACACACAATATTCTTCAAAAATCTTTAGAAACACAAAAAATTTGACCCAAATAGGTTTAATTATACTTGGAAAGTATATGGGGGTTACACATTTGTGTGAATTATGTGTGTGTTATTTATCAAAACAGTAGACGGTCCATTTTACAAAGAGATACTCTTAAAAGCTACATTTACATTAGAATAATGCAGAACAACAGAAGCAACCTGGAAAAAAAGAGGTCCAATCAAAACGAAGCTTATTTGCATGACTTAAAAAGTGTGGCCAGATTAATTAAGTATCAGATAATCAAGCAAACAAACAAAAAAAAAATCACTGGTGCCACATTAACAAAACACCAGACACACACAAACACTGAAGCCCCACATAAAAGTCTCATTGATGGCAACATTTAGGAAACGTTATATTTCAGCACAAATACAGGCTGCTTGTTTGTTGAATCAACAAACGTGTAGGTGTGCCATAGTACCCAAAACATAAACAACTATTGTGAGTTGACTGCTAAGTAGGGTTCACTTTTTCTTAGAATGCTATGTATATGTTAGTGTGTGCTAAAAGAAATAACCAGCCCATCACATTGGCTTTATTGTGGTAAATAGTCCCCTTTGACTCACCATGCCCGTCTCTGATGTGAAGATCACTATCTCATACAGCGGAGCCAATTGCTGGAACAGGTAATCTATGCCAGGCCTCTTCTTAAAACGCCAGCCTGTGGCCAACTGGAGAAACAGAGATGATTCATAACACTGTATATGCACAACACACGTAGAGGAAAACCGACAAAAACCGACTAACTTTTTTTACTAGAAAAAAGATTAAAATTAACTTAACAGTTAATCATAATAATCCTACATTTCTACATGACTGATTTGCATCTATCTATCTGAAATATAAACTTAAATATTACAAGTATACATTTTAACTTATAACTATACACAAAACTTTTTAAACCTAGCATATTCATTTTAATGTATTTGTTTTCTTTAAAAAACGAAATAAACAAAATATGTAACAGATTTTTGGCCGTGAGGTGGTTCAAACAGTTCACTTCCTTTCATACCATCACAGTGCGCTTTGCTCATAGGTGATATTATAGACCGAGTTGCGATCTTTTAATAATACACAGATTGCGAACTATTTTTCTTCTTTTCCGGTCCCATCTGAAATAAATTAATAACCAATTCTGCGGTAAGGCCTTTCTCAGTCCTTTACTGGGAAATGAGAGCCAGACCAATTCCAATCAGTACAGTCAACAATAAGACATATAAGGCAACCTTAATGTTAAGGCAACCTTAATGTTGCTTAAACAATTAAAAAAAACTATTAAATTCCCAAAGTGTTTTTTTTAAGTATCTTCAATGCAACTAGGGATTATAAACCCTACTTCTGTACAGTCTAGAGTAATAAATACTTTTCAAGTGTTCATCTATACCGTAGAAAGGCAGTAAGTAAGAGTACAGTCACAGACAAAGAATCGTTTTAGGTTCAACAAAAATCACTGCGCCATGAGCCACGGCAACAGTCTGCTAAGGAGTGTCAGGTTGCAGGTGGGCTATGCTGCACCTGTCACCTGTGTGTGGCCCTTCCCTCACAGCTGGCCAGGTAGAGGAGAATAAGGAG
>JAZGTK010000558.1:15891-33368 GCA_036877625.1 Ambastaia sidthimunki
TATATAAAAACACAAACACACATATATACATATGACTACCATCAACAGACCTGCTTGTAGCCCAGAGCAGAAGGTGGAGGAAAAGTTCTGTATTGAAACATCTACATCTGTGGTGCTGTGCAGTCCTAGCAGGCATGGCAGCAGTGCAGCTAGAGACTGGACAAAGAGTCGGGCACTCTGCTGGTCAGCTTCCTGGTTCTTCAGCAATTTTAGGGACAGAGCAGCTGTCCGTAGTGTACGTTGCCTGGAACAGTCTCGAGGCATCTGCTCCTCATCGACAAGAGAGCAGTTATCAGAGCCAATATCAGACACGTCCGAGCGTCCTGAATCCTTTTCTGCAGCCATTGAGTACTGATCACAAGAGTCAAACTCTGTTCGAGACTGCTCTTGCTCCTCTGCACTAAAATTGCTCTCACTGTAGCGTGAGCCGTGGGAGTGTGTCCGAGACTCCACAGACAGGAAGTTGGTGATGTCAGGGAAGGCCAAGCCATAGCTTCGTTGAACAACGTCAGGAGGTGCCGCACTGGAAGGGGCTTCTGGGGCACCACTGTCTTTTATGCATTCTGGCCGGTCAGGGCCACCTGCCACCCCACAGCATGAAGGCGACGGAAGAAGTGGTTCTTCCCCGCAGTCTTCTGGAGTGGTCTGACCCAACACCCCTTTCAGAGCTGTCTGACCCATGTCTCCCTCCAAAGTGGTCTGACCTGTGTCAGCAGTGACGCTAATGCTGATATCGGGGCTGCGCTCGGCAATACTGGTCTCCCAAGCGTTCTCGGATGAGAGTACACGACGCTGCCAGTGGAAGTCAGCTTCGTTGAGTTCTACCGAGTCACGCATAGACTCTGCTCCATCATTTAGCTCATCTAAATGACGCAGCAGCATGCGAGCCTGGTCCTGCTGCAGACCACGCCCCTGACTAAGCTCATCTAAAGTATCCAGTAGGGCACAAGCACAGGAGACGGAGGAGTAGCAGGCCTCAATTCCACCCTTCACACATGCTTCTGTTATACCATCCATTACCCTGACAGAATAGAAAACACTGCAGCAGTACAATTTCTTTTTCATACCATGCATACATTTTCATTAGATAACAAATATCAAAGTGGCATTTACTTTAAAAGGGTCATGTGATGAGGATTTAATTTTTTTTTTTTTTATAAAAATTTCAAAACGTCAGTTTCAACATTCAAAACTGAGTGAATAAACCCTGACAACTAGTCAGATCAAACTGTAACAACTGACACACTACAGCAACATTTTGAAATGTAAAGTTTGCAAATTAAAGACTTGCCTAGTTAAAACCAGACATGACAGCATTGTGGCAAGCTGTGGCCTTTGTCACAGCAGTAAATAAGAAAAATTCTAAATTATTTGGGGTTCAAGACCTCTGTTGTATCTTTTCTTCCACTCATGAAGTCCATGGCAGCCTATACATAGAACCATATCACTACTGCAAAAATTTTGGCATATAGATGGACAGTCTGAAATGTTACTGGACCTAATTTGGTGTCCCTACCTCAAACACTCTAACGCCAAGAACTGTCCAACATTTCCCTCCTGTTCATAACTTGGTGCAGGTCATTACAGGCATCACCTGAGGGTGCCTGTACAGTTTCCTCACAGTACCAACTAGTAGCCCAGAGATATGAAAAAATGGCTTAAAAATGGCCATTTTTTAAGTGAGTGACATGTTTTTGTCAGTTATGGTTACCCATAACAGAAATGTGACCTCTACATTTAACCCATCATAAGTGAGGAGTGAACACACACTGCAAGTCGTGAACACACACACACCCGAAGCAGTGGGCAGCTATCCCTGCAGTACCCGGGGAGTAATCGAGGTTAGGTGCCTTGCTCAAGGGCACTTCAGTTGATACCTGCCAGTGCTGGAATCAAACCAGCAACCTACTGATTACAAGCCCGACTCCTTAACCAGCAGACCAGAACTGCACCATACTTTAGTCTATAATTAAGAGAGTGGTCTCTTTAGTTTCCTTAAGGTATGCAATAAGTCTAACCATATCTGATGTTCCATGGTGAGCCACTGTCGCAAATTGCAGTGTTTAACAAATCCAATTGCATAATATTACGAAACTATAGATGGTTTATCATTACCATATTCTAAGGTGACCTGAAAAGTTTGATGCCAGTGGTCAAAAGATATAACAACATTTATGAAAATGCTTGATTGCAATAACATTTTGTGATTGCAATAACATTTTGTTATGCAACTTCTTGGCTCATGCAGAGATACCAAATTTGTCCTACTCACTGCTACTTCCTGTCGGCCAATTTGAATCATACTGAAAACGTCTCAGGATACGTATGTAACCAAGGTTCCTTGAAGGGAACAAGACGCTGCGTCAAAAAAGCTGGAGGCATTCTCATAGTGTTATGCGCTCTGAATCACGTGTAAAATCTGTCCAATCGGGGGGCGATACATCACAGACGGGGTGACGTCACGACCAGGAAGCTTAAAAGCACATGCGCTGAGCAAACCGGTAGCTCTGAAAAGGAATGCAGCAAGCTCAGGCAGAGGTACCGAAAGAATGGCAAGAGACGCAGCGTCTCGTTCCCTTCAGGGAACCTGGGTTACATACGTAACCTGAGACGTTCCCTTTCAGGAACTCGAGCTGTGTCGAAACGCTATGGGAATGAGATGCCCACTATACATACTGATGGTTTGCCTGCCCCCTGTGTTGAATTGCACAGATTTTAGGGCATGAGAACAGAGGAGCTGGGAGTGGCTCGGATATCGAGACCATAATGCCTCATAAAGGCTAGAGGAGTGGACCATCGCGAGCATCGCAGATGTCCTGAATTGGGACACCTGCATAAAAGGCCTTAGAGGCCGCCATACCCCGAGTAGAGTGAGCCTTAGTCCCCTTAGGTGGGGGGAAACCGGAGGACTCATAAGAGATGCGAATGGCATCAGTAATCCAGCGACTGAGTGCCCCGCTTATGGTGACAAAAAACAGGTGAAAGCTGGTAAGATTTACGCCACAGGGCAGCTCTGTGGACATATGTGTCCAGTTTTGCACTGGACATACACGGTTAAGCTTCCTCTGGTCATGAAGTAAAAAGTTTCCACTTCAGGGCATAAAGTTTCCTCTTTAGCTCTGCATTGCAGAATTGTCTCAACAACCTCGGTTGAGAGACCGGAGGCTATGAGTTGCGTCCCCTCAGGGGCCATACCGACAGCTTCCACAGTTCTGGGCGGGGATGTAAGACGGCACCCGCCGCCTGGGAAAGGAGGTCTCTCAGACACAGACCTCCTTGGTGGTTGATATAGGCGACCACCGTACTGCTGTCTGTGCGAACCAGCACATGGTGATCTCTCAGGTCCGAGAGAAAATGTCTGAGAGCATGGAACACTGCCAACATCTCTAGACAGATGATATGCCAAGAAAGCTGGCGACCTCTCCATAGACCCTGGGCCTGGCGGCCACTCATGACCATCCTCCAACCAGTAAGGGATGCATCGGTTGCATATTCCTTGGTTTTGAGCCACCACTGTAATGGTCTCATGTGCAGCAGACCTAATGGAATGACATTGGAAGCGGCTGCCATGAGACCTAGCAGTCGCTGAAACTGCTTTACAGTGAGTGACTGGCCTTCTCTGACTCTCGTGACTGTACTTAGGATCGAATCTACTCGAACAGGAGACAGATGTGCCTGCATCATTATCGAATCCCAAACCACACCCAGATAAGTTGTTCTCTGCGCTGGAGAAAGCACACTTTCCTCTGTGTTTAGTCTGAACCCCAATTGTTTTACATGATTTAGAACGACATCTCGATGTCGGACTACAACCTGCTCTGAATGAGCTAATATCTCATTCAGCTCGAGTTCCTGAAAGGCAACTCCTTCCAAACTCCTCCTACAGCGTTTGTCTGATTTGCATTAAACTTATATGTAACATGTAGAGACAAGACAACAAGTTATGCAATGCACATTGATTGTTTAAAATGGTTCTCTTATACCACGTTAACAAATTTGTCGACGAGCATACAAAATGGAAGAGGCTGTAACATTTTGTATTGACTTCTAGGTATAATTGTAGGCTTTATCTTTACAAAACTTTTGTTTATTGACAGGAAACTTTAATGGTGTTACCACATCATGACTGCCTCATAAAAATTTCGTGACATGGTTACTTTTTTCTTTAACTGTTTGTCCTAATCTCATTCTTGGAGATGTCCACAAATCTTTCCCTTGGAGCTGTTGATGGGCTCCACCCCATAATTGTGCTTGCAGCTATGTTCATAAATGTTATTTTATTAGTTATAAATTATAAATTGACCAATTACGACCCATTTAAAGAAAAATAGCACAACCATATTTCATTTCAAGCTGAACATTTCACACAAATAAAAAAGTTTGAAAGTTTTGAAATTATTAAGTTGTAGTAGTGGTAGGCTTAAGAAGACATAGGAAACTTACAATTTGAGAAGATCGAGATGTGACTTCCTCTTTAAGAAAGACCTCTTCCAGGTATCCGGCTCAATGACACATGGAGCAGCTAGGTCAAACAATCGCTGAGGGTTTCCCAAAATCTGGGGCCGGTATAGATGACAGCATGTTTATGGTCCAGATAGACTCTGTTTAAGTACAAACTTCAGTACTCCACAGAGTTACAGCCACAAATCTGTGTCATGATATGGGATGTGTAATTTTCAGTTAGCTAGCTATGGTTTACCTCTTTAGTAAAAATTAACTTAATTAGCTCAGCAAGATTCTCTTCTTATTTCTGTTCTGTACTGACAGTAAACAACTTGACAGAGTGAAAGGACTGCGGGAGAAGAGAGTTTACACTCAAATTGCTTTAGTGCTGAGTGTGGTATGAATTGCAGTCTGACACAGTTAGAAAGCCAACATGCTAAAAAGTGCATTTGCATAAAAGTAACTGCACAGAAGAAGTGGGTTTCTGGCCTTCTGTACCATACATTTATTAAGGCTTTTAGTAATGTTGTGCCGAGGAGCATCTGTCAATGTGAGTGAATATATTTTAAATATTTTAAAATGTATTTATGTCCCTGTGGCAATAGGATTATTTAAATGTTGGCACAACATGTAAAGGCATATTGCAGTTTTGTTCCTTGAAATTTTTGGTTAATAGTGAATTAATGCATTATCATCAATAAAGAATATTTGTTTTGGCAACAGGAAGTTCTGTGTAGAAAAACAAGTGGTCAAATTAAAAACATTTTTGGTAGCATCGCTAATGCAATGTGCATCTCTAACATTAGACTATTATTCTTACAATTTAACTTGTATTATATAAACCTTGTATTATACAGTTTCTAATAAAATTACAAGCCATCAGGCAAGCAAATAAGCTACTAGAGTTCATCTACCAAAGGCAATTTATACTTTCCTTTGGTGCCTGTCAAGGGTTAATTTTGGCCACTTTTATTGGTAGAAATGTAATACTTTTAGTATGGCAATAGTACACACTCACCTCCTTCATGACCTTGATGGCCTCCACTCTGTGCTGGGGGGGTGGGTACAGAAGAATACGATGGTACAAGGACTGCAACACAGGCTTCATGGATTCGACACAGGCCACCAGACGAACTAACTCTGCTGCCACATAGCAGATGGTGCGAACCACCGGCCCAATCATAGCAGGGGCGCTGGAAGAGCAGCCCGACCCTCTGCCTTGGTCCAAAACCACTGTCCCTGACACTACTTCTGAGTGCTGGAATGGCCCACCATGGGCTGAAGTGATGCTTTTATCATTTGCAGGGTTTCCCATGATCACCACCAGGGTTGGGCATAACTGTTTCCTGATTTTGATGGCATATAATTAAAGTACGTTCCTCTCAGAACTGTGCAATCATTTTGTAATGAGACTAACACTGTGTCTATACAAGACGCAAACAGTAAAGTAGTAATTAAGTAGGGAATAACATCATTGTATAGGATGTTGGACATTCTTGTAAATACCATGGTTCAAATCACAGTATTACCAGGCTAATTCCACATGAACCATCTTGTGTAAAGTTTAAAGCCATGTCTTACCAGATAAGGTCAGTGAAATGACGATGCAGGTGCATTGTGGAAGGACAGCTGCTCAGCAGAGACAAAATACACTCCAGATACAGCAGCTGCAGCAGTTGGTTTTCACTAAAGAGAAATAAAAATACATTCCTCTTTCTTCGCCCTGATAAAACACACTGACAGAACAGTCAAATAGTTCTTGGAAACTACTGAAAACTATTAAGTCAATTTTAACAATATTAACAATATTTTAACAATATATGTACTTGCTGAACTACATACTTGACAATACTAACACCTTAAATGTATTTTCTCACAGCCTTAACTCTGTAAAAAGTATAAGAATTTGCAACAGTTATGCTTGCTGTAGCAAACACCTCTGAAAACAGCTGATCGTGGATGTGAAGCTTACTTTGAGACCGACTCCAGTTTGTCACAGAATACAGTCAGAACCATGACAACATCTTCATACAGCACATCAGTAGTTGGAGAGATATCTGCTAACACATAAGCATAAACAATTTATATGCTGTACAGCTGGATCAATAAAACCACAATGTACTGCACATCAAAAGTGTTGCCAAGCCATTTACATATATGAGCTGGTGCATGTCAAACACTTTAACCAACTACACTCACTTTGTACTCAAAGCTATAGCGTTGTTTTAAAGGATAAGGCCACCCAAAAACAATATTTTGTTGTATATTTTGTTATTTATTTTGCCTAGAAGAATATGACTTTCTTCTTTCAGCCGAACACAATCCGAGTTATTACATCATTTTTTTCTTGCCTTTTCCCAGCTTAAAAAAAAAAGACTGTTAAAGGTACCCAGTATTTTGAAGCTCCTAAAAGCTATCATGAAAGTACTCCATACAATTTCAGGGGTTAATAAATGCCTTTTAAAGAAAAAAACAATATGTTTGTGTTTCTGTCAGGTCCCTGGTCCCCCAGTCTCTGATCGACCCAGGTTTTTGTTTGTAACTTGTCCATGTTTTGTTGTGTTGAAGCACATGGCCTTTGTTGTGACAGCTCACCAATGTGCTTCGCTGTTATTGTGGCATCCACCTTCACCTGCTGTTCCCTCGTTATCGCTCCTTTATTGTTCCCTTTTACCCTCTGTCTTGTGTCAAATCGTTTAGCCTTGTCTAGCCTCCTAACTGCTCTAGTCCAGTCTTGTCTTGTCGAATTGCTTTGTCTCAAGACTTCTGTTTTTTTGTGTCCTGGTTTTTCTGTCCTGTCTGCCCAGTGTATAGTTCATGTTTGCTCAATCAGTTTGTTGCTATTTCCCTGCCTCCTAATTACTGTCCTACCTGCTTCTGGCTCCTGGTTCCCTCCACCCTGCTCCATCATCCAGCTTTCCTGCTGTACATCCCAACTTCCTGAGTTCTCCCTTCACCCCCACTGCCCAGCTGCTCTCTTTCCCTGTTCATCTCCCTCCCGGTGTTCCACTTACTTTGCCCTAATGTCTGGTCTTTCGCCTCCCTCTCTGCTGCCGATGTGCTGCCCAAGGAAACTGTAACAGTGATTAAAAATGATGAAGTGTGTGTTTAACAGTGATAAAGACGCTGGAGTGTGTGTGTAACCGTGATATAGAAGCCGGAGGGTGTGTATAATGGTGATAAATATGATGGAGGGTGTATGCAGTGATGCTCAGGGTGTTTCAAAGATTATTTCAGGTAAAAACAGTGTTACACAGCCACTCGTAGCTTACTGCTGAAGTACCTTTACGCAAGAGTACAGGCATGGAACGCTCCTCTCCATCAACACCCTGCAAAATCAAGACAAGTCTCATTACAGTTACAGACAAAAGATAGTGCTTAACACTGAACAATTGTTTGAGACATCGACATCTGGAAAAGGAGCTACAGGGCTTTTCTGAAAGGACAGACAGTTTTACAGGGTCTACAGAAGAACTAGGTAACAAAACATTTGCAATGCATAGTATGATAAAATGAAGACAAACCAACTAAAATCAAATAACCAAAACAAAATTACCTTGGTGTGAGTAAAAATATTACAAATGATCTGTCATCCATGTTAAGAAAAAAAAAATTGTGTTTAGTGTATTTGCAAGTTAATGTTTTAAACGGAGATGTCAGTAGAGAGGCAAAAGTTACAGATTGCAGCTTTAACTGCTACTAACTGTAGCGTGTGGTCGTGAGGCCACATGAGGGTCAGGAGCCATCTGGATTGTAACAGCCTCAGATAGGACTTGGATAGGGGGGATTGGGACTAACACCACCCACCGGGGGCCAAGGGTCCCAATAAACCATGCCATCCCCAAAGATCTTATCTCCTTTACCCTGTTGCTGATCGTAAAATTGGTCATAGGTCAGAAACCAATGTCTCCCTAATGCTCTTTTGGATCATGAAGTGGTACTAGGGTAGACTCAGTGTCTCCCTCGCCCTTTTGTCGATCGTAAATGCGTGATAGTTTAGACAGACTATTCAAAAGCATTCCATCAGGAAAACCCAAGATCTTGGGCTAGGAAACATTTGCAGGAGAGCCAGATGTTTAACAAAGCCCTCAGTGAAAACCCCTCATATCCAAGTCATATCACCAAATAAGCTGTTCTAAATGTATATATGTATATTTCTGTATTACATGCTTGTATTCATGTTATGCCACCCTTTTCTAAACACAGGAACTATATTACACTTATATTAGGTGCTTATATTATGCGCTTTTATTATCATTATTGTGTGTGTGTGTGTGTCTGTTAAACCCTATCATGATTAGTCTTTAAACAATGCTCTTTTAAATTCCTGGTCATTGGTGTATGTCACGATACCATAGCTGGCATCTACATCTTTAAATATTAATCTTCACATTATTAACACAAACTCTGCAAGCCCCATTCACTATGCAAATAAGTTGTCGGGTTAAAACAAAGGTTCTGTTCCCGCTCAACCCGCACACCTCCACATTGGATAATCACAGACCTGGGGTGGGGCATCCCAAAGGTTAAGAACGACTGTTGTCCAAACTTTTTTGGCCCAAGAGTTTGCTCAGGAGTTCACCCAAGAGTTTTGCCCCAAGAGGGTGCAACCTCGCTCAAAGTTTGCGACTCAGTGTTGCAACTCTTCTGGACAATATTCCAGCAATTGCACCTGCGCCGACACTCTGCAATCTCCGCTAAGCAATCTGCCAACAAGACAGCATAGCAGACTCCATCATTCTTTACGGACTTTCAACTATCAATTACTCGCACACCTGCGCATCCGGAACTTCGCATCGCCTCACAAAAACCCAATGCAAGTATCCGTTTATTCACCCGTTGTATTGCATTAGGTAGGTTTAAATTATTAACAAAGAATTAAAACAGAATAGTTGTGAGACTTTATTAACATTGCCAAACGAGGTTATACATGAAATGGTTACAAAGAAAACACCTATAATGGCATAATAATAATATATGTATACAGAACGCCAGAGCTCAGGTTAAGAAGAAAAGTGCAAAGAAAAGAGCACAAAGGACCGGAACCGGAAAATATCCTAGGAAAAGACCAACAGGAAAAGAGACAGAGCATCTCTTGCATTCCCTTTTTATCCTTTCCTTGACTATGTGACTGAAACCGTTCCTGTAGCTCAGTAGAGCATTGCGTTAGCAGCACAAAGGTTGTGGGTTGATCCCAGGGAATGCAAGTACTGATAAAAAGTGTATACCTTGAATTCACTGTAAGTCGCTTTGGATAAAAGCGTCTGCCAAATGAATAAATGTAAATGTAAACCTAAGACAACCAAAATGACCAATCAAGAGACCATGTTTAACCCCCACTGTGCTGGACAAATAGCAGACCCTCAAAAACAATAAAATCAGCTCTGCCAATAGCCTTTGATTGCTATCAGTTCAACTATGGGTTCAGAGAAGGGTCACTTTAGGCAAGATAAAGGGGTTGTAAATTCCATTTAATTTTCAACCCTACATACATCCTACATAATTAGTATAATTGATTACCATTAATTATACTTATTATTCCCCTCTGAGCTCAAGCTTAAATTCCCTCGTTTTAGCGGGAAGAACGACAGTGTTTTAAATAATGCTTTCCAGCCCGGCTGATACGCTACATAATGAAAAAAAATTGAAAGAAACACTAGTTTTAGTCAGTATAAATTTTTGGTTGGTGAAGAAAGAAAAAGACCACAGAGTGATACAAAAGACATGAAGCAGTTACTAAAAACAAGGCAGAATATAGCTGCAAGCAGTGATGACAAGCCCAAGCACTGTGGCGCCATGGCCACCTGGTGCTTCTCAAAAACGGATGCATAGCTGTCACATTCATTTAATTCAGAAAATAATTGAGGACTATTTTACAGTCTATTTTAAGTCTTTTGTAAATTGTCTACTCTGCGCCACCAGTACTGGATACCACATGCCAATGCCACATGGAAAAAGATCATCAAAGAGTGTATAGTATGCCAGCGACTGTTTCAAAGGCCAGGTGAGCAAAAAATATCTCCCTGTTTAAAGAATCTCTGCCGACCTTCCTTCTTTCACCTATACTGTAGTGGACAATTTTGGGCCAATCGAGGTCAAAAGATGGCGAAGTATCGTAAAAAGGTATGGTGTCATTTTACCCGTTTTATATGTTGTGCCATCCATCTAGAGGTGGCACACACTCCTGACACTAATTCTTGCATAAATGCAATTCGAAGATTCATATGTCACAGAGGACAAGTCAAAGAAACCAGATCAGATAATGGAACTAACTTTGTTAGTAGTAATCGTAAATTGAATCAAGCTTTAAAAGAACTGAATCAAAATAAAATCCAAAGCTCTCTTGCACAGCAAGGAGGAAAGTGAACTTTTAACCCGCCTCATGAAGCACATAACGGTGAAATCTGGGAGCGTTTGGTACAGGAGGTCAAAAGGGTGCTCTGTTCGGTGGTAAGACAGCAAGTACTAGATGATGAATCCTTGCTTACTTTGCTCTGCGAGGTGGAATCAATCCTGAATGACCGTCCAATAACACCATCTTCAGATGACCTAAACAACCTTTAAGCACTTACCCCAAACCACATTCTTTAACTCAAATCTAACCCAGTTTACCTCCAGGACTGTTCAAAAGGGAGGACCTCTATATTCATAGACGTTGGAGACAGGTCCAATACATAGTGTCATTAGGGCCATTATATTAATTCTGGAATAAAATAGTGAAACTACAATGAACTCTAGGTACTAAGTACTGGCTGTTATTACAAACTATAAATGTATTTAACCCCCCTGCACACCCTCCGCTGACCATCATGGACAGCACTGTTTTAACAGTGGAGTCATTCAGGTTGCTGGGCAACACTATCTCTCAGGACCTGAAATGGGACATTCACATTGAGTCCATTGCCAAAAAGGCCCAGCTGAGGTTGTATTTTTTTGGCCAGCTGAGGAAGTTCAACCTGCCACAAGAGCTGCTAAAACAGTTCTACTCTGCCATCATTGAGTCTGTCCTCTGCATTTCAATCTGTCATGTTGACTTCATCAACTGTCTGGTTCAGATCAGCTACCAAATCTGATCTCAGAAAACTACAGAGGATAGTCCGGACTGCTGATCGAATTACTGGCACAACCCTTCCCACTCTCCAAGAACTGTATTTATCCAGAGTGAACAAAAGGGCTGGCAAAAATCACACTGGACCCCTCGCATCCAGCACACTCCCTTTTTGAACTGTTACTGTCTGGTCGACGCTACAGAGCTCTGTCCACCAAAAAGGTCAGGCACAGGAACAGTTTCTTCCCTAAAGCAATCCATGTTATGAACACTTAACTATAAAACATGGAACACACAACACTCATACATCTATTTATTTAATACAGTATATTTGCTTTGCATATCTGCTTGCTGTCTATCACTGCCACTCTGTTTTCTCTGTTATTCTGTTTTTTTTTTTTTTTACACTGAAAAGTTATACATTAAAACAAATACCTTGTATGTGTAAACGTACCTGGCAATAAAGTTGATTCTGATGTATATTGATTGTAATTATTTGATCATGGCTACTTATAATATATTACTGTAATTGATTGTGAAACAACAATTAGGGGATGGTGTAATGACTGGTCTGAAGACGCAGGATCCATTTGCAGCTTTATTTAACAGGGTCAAACAGGCAAGGGTCAAAACAACAGCAAACAGGAACAGCAGGGAAAATCCAGAGACAAAGTTAAGTCCAGGCAATAGATCAGGGCAGGCGGCAAACAAATAGAGCAATCCAAATACAGAGCGGGGTCAAGGGCAGGCAGCAAACAACCAGAAAATGGGTAATCAGTCCAAGGTAAAGCCAGGCAATGATAACACAGGAAAAAACGCTTAGTAATGATCACACGGGGCACTGAGTTCATGCAAGGGGTGAGTATAAATAGCGGTGATAATGAGGAAATGGCCGCCACCTGGAAGGTGCGATGCTTAGGTACAGGGATAATGGGAAATGTAGTCAATACTCGGGAGAGGGTTCCCGCTGGCGGTGGGTAGAGGGAGCCACAGAGGCCAGATTCGTGACAGACGGTATGTTGTGCTAGAGAGCACTCACTATGCCCATGTCTAAAGTGTACTCACACTAGTGCCTGAGAATGATTGTGTTTCATAGTTTTGTGTACACCCCAAGCTTCTGTCCACGTCTAAAAGCTGAACTCCATGCCAGATTTTATGCCATTTCTAACATGTTAAGTGCTCCAAATACTTCTAAATGTGGCTTTAAAATATGACGTGGTACCATGGCAACAATATTAAAGAAATAAAAAAAAAAACTATATCAGCTATGTCTTCATATTATTCTGAATATAATGTGTTTAAGATATCAAAAATCCCTTTGCAATTTTTAATCTTTAATGTGTTGGCATGATGCTCACCAAGTTTTGTAACAATTACATGAAATCCCTAGGAGTATTTAAAAGTTCAAGGCAAGCGCTTTTCAGAAAATCCAAATTGGCTCTGTGGAAGGGCGAAAGTTGTTCGGGTCAACAAGACTAATACACATCGCTACCTTAGAATTATAAGGTTCTATCTGCGTTTTGACCAGTTTTGAGATATTGAGGTTTAAAGTTTTTGCATTGTAAATACCAAGACTGATAAGTGGAACAAATTACTTTAAAGCATCAGAGTTACAGACATCCCAAATATATTCTAAATATGAAATATTAAAATTCTACCTAATTTAGAAATTAGGAATTTTGGAACAGGTCAATTGCAGATAGAACCTTGTAACTCAAAAACTCTGAATCGCCTTGGAATTACAAGGTTCTATCTAACAAAACAGAAAAGATAACAATGATTTAAGAAATATTTACAATTTACTCATGTAGCCTATCTTGAATATGTTAAATGTGTGTCTTTCAAATGTTGATGAAAACAACATCTGCAACAAAAACATAAACCTATGACTGCCTTCAAATTCTCAAACAGGTATTATAATATTTGTATTACCTAAATGTTAAAAAAAAATAAGTATTCAAAAGAGCCATATAGTACTATTACTTACATCTGTGGTTGTATGTGTGTGTTGTGATAATTTACTCACAGTGTTCTCCTGTCTGTGGCGCAGCTGCAGGGCGAGGTCTCCAAGGATCTGACTTAGTGTGGCTCTGACTGCAGTGTTGATGCTACGCTGATGACAGCTCGATATGTACGTCTCAATACACACCTGGACACACATTGTAGGGAAAACAGAATAAATGTTTCTATCCCTTTAAAGCAAAAAAACACAGATGTCTGGAATGGGAATGACATGAGGGTGAGTGCACTGTAAAAAAATATTCTGGATACATTCTACATACACAGTTCCTGTTTTTTAACAGTACTGACTGCAATATAAAAATATTAAATGTACTCCAAATTATAGGTTTGTGGATTTACCCTTCAATTACTACAACTTCAATTTACTTCATATTTTTTCCGTGAACTATCCCTTTAATATATTCTATAAAATATCTTAAAAGAAAGTGATACAATGACATGTTTGGGAATGAAGGTGTGTAAGTGAATACATTTGAACCTCAAACTCAGACAATGTTTGAAGATTTATAATCCAGCAACAAGATATATGTTATAGAGACCTCTGGATCCCAGCTATCATGTGAGCAAAGTCCCTACTTTTATTATACTGCATTTAGATGATCAAGATGAAAAAATGTTTGAGGATGTCTGTTCATCGCGGATATTTAACCGTTATTGTAGAACAACCAAGTCAGGGCCATGTCCATGTATTTATAAACTACAATTCCCAGTAGAGACGCACGATAGAACTTCTTACGAAGTGTACAAATTAGCCACCATATTTGTAGTTCTTCCTGTTTCCAGAGTAGGAATGGGGTAACAAAATGTACATTTACTAAATACTACCCCCTGCAGAGTTAAGGGCAATCTGAGTGAGCAGGGAGAGACAGAGCGCCTCGCTGGTTCAAGTGCGGAGCTCTAATAAGCCGTGGTGTGTACGACGTGGGTTGTGGCCGACAACAGCCTTTAATAAACACCCCTTGTAACCAAAACGCCTCATTATTGTCTGGGAACGCTACAATATTATTAAGATGATCGGCAGGATATAATGAAAGAATCTACAGGATATCAGTTCATCTGGGGTAGTTAGTGCAAAAAATTTTTCGAGTTATGTAATCTTTTTTTGTAATTATGAAATGTTTGTTTAGCCCCCTCAGGAATGTAATGAACTACCTCTGTGCTTATAAATATGCATGGTTTATATTCTGTAGCTTACATGTGTGTGTTGTGATAACAATACACACATGTAACTAACCCTAACCCTATTCTGTAGCTTACAGAATATAACTAACCCTATTCTGTAGCTTACAGAATATAAAGCAAAAAAAACAAGGATAAAATCTCCTTATTAAATGTTGAGTAATAGTGCTTGAATATTAAAAATAATGAATAACAAATCAGAAAAAAAAAAGCGTCTGTGGTACCCAGTGGCAAAAAGAAAAACGTGGTGGAGGGCACGAAAGATATTTCCTATTGAAATACATTAGATGGAAAGTCGTGCTAAGTGACAGGAAAAAAACGGGAAATACGTGTCCATGAACACGAATCAATTAAATTTAATTAAATTTCATGACTATATCACGAACTGCCGTGAGACTGGGTTGGGTATATATATGAATATATGAACATATAAATATGTTGGTTCTTACTGCTGTGCTCAGCATTTAAAAATAAACAGTGCCTTATAAACTGTCATTTAAAAAGCAACAATATATGCTACATAATAACTCCTCAATAGAGCTTTATATGCACTAAAATCAGGATAAATTAGGTTATTTGCAGGGGGGCGTTAAAATACATACCACGCTATTAAGCCATCCATAATTACCGCAAGTGAAATTTCTTTACCGCAACAGCCCTACATCTAACATGATGCTGATCTAATTTGTCAGGAACACATCAGATTGTGTCATGCTAGTAAACACCATAGCTGTAATACTATCAGAGACAGTCCTAAAATGGATCTGTAGAGCTGATTCATTTTAGGATAACTGGGTTCTAAAAATAAAATTTCAATTCTGCACATTTTTCCATATAAATCTGATTCTACTGCAATAATATTTGACTTTCTGTAGAAGGCACAAGTCAGTGTAATTGTAGCTTCATAATAATATTGTGCTGAAGCTGTTGCTGAATTCTCAGTGATGAACTACACTACCCATAATCCTAAAGGAACATCCACCAATGAGAGAAAAGGTCACTGTGAAAATATACGTAAATTGTAATGAACTCAGCAGTTGCCATTCCATCTCATTAGAGGGTTAGTCACGAATAGTTCACATGACTATTTTGCTAATATGTTCTTCCCTTCTCTGATGCAATGACTTTTTAATGCATAGTATTGAGGTGATTTTTAGTAGATGTATAATGTCAGCTCCCTCAGTGCACTTAGGATTTCTAGCTGAGTATAATACAGAGCAGCTAGAATACTTCTCTTTTAAACCAGACACCACACACACACACACACACACACACACGCTACTGGTCAAACGTTAAGGATAACTTGCCTGAAATGTTTCTTATGACCTTAAAAGTCTTACAGTCTGACGTCATTTTCTTAAATGTTTGAAAATAGTTTTGTAGACATTAATATAATCACACCAACGGGACCGCAAGTAGAGCAAGCACAGCAAGCACAATACATACAGTATGTACAACAAAGATAACAATAACAGCAATCACATCAAAGTGAATCCTACGGAACAGTCTAAGCCCTTCTAATGTGAAATGTAAATCTCAAAAGCATAAAATACTCTTCAGTTTATATTTAAATGGACTGAAGGTTAAAGTTAAATTCAGATTAGATAATCCCGAAAAATATGACAATTTTCACACCATCCTAGGCAACAGCACTTCCTGCAGTCTGGGCAAGTGCGACACTGGATCCAAACCCACATCATGAAAGGTTCTGAGTTTGTTCCTTTAGCAAGTTGCACCACTCAGTTGGCACATGCTGCAAACTGTTAGGAAGATTATTCAGGGCCAAAATGGGGGCCAAGGGTCCACCTAACTTTGGTGCAGCAACAGATTCAGTCAGGTTGGAAGTAAAGGTTAATATAGGTTTAAGTAAGAATTTTTATACATTTGTATTTATACACATTTGTATGTGGTTTTTATACATAAATGTACCACATATTATATACACATAAAAAATGGTGGTAAGAGGAATTTTATATTTCTGGCCACAGTAAGTCTTGAAGCCACATGGGATTCAAACCCACATCCAGAAAGGTTCTGCACTGAAGTTGACTCATGACTCAATTGATGCACATGTCACAAGTTACCAAGGAGAGCTTTGAGGCAAGAACGGTAAGCATACAAAAGCACTACTTGGCATATTGACTAAATAACAAAGTAAGATAACTTTAAGTTAAGAGAACCTCATAGCTGAAAAGATCCACTGAAAAGAATGGTAACTGATTAGCATGCAGGTATTTCTAGGGAAAGGTAGCGAATATCAAAAATCTGTTCAGTCATTTCCAGGGGGCTCGGTCCAAAAATTAAATTATCCAAATTTGGAAAAAATTGGGCAACATTTGTAGAAGTGGTGAAGAAACTCTCACATGTTCTCAAATTCCCATTGGCTTTAATATAACAGAATAACAAAATGGACATTAGAAATGTACAACTGACACCAACAGAATTGGCTTAAACTGTAAAAGTGTAAAAAGTGTTATATCTTATAAACGCTAGGTGGTGCTATCTTCAAACTTCTCATACCAAATTTTATGTTCCTCATGCCAATATGTTCCGATATAATTTTAAATAAATCACAATTTATTATATTACACATTTCAAAATGGCAGACAAACAGTTAATTATTTCCCACCAAAACCAGGCATGACCAATTGAATCGACAGACACCAAGATCATGATTTTCAGTTGTGGTCTACTGGTTAAGAAGTCGGGCTTGTAATCAGTAGGTTGCTGGTTCGATTCCAGCGCCGGCAGGTAGCAACTGAAGTGCCCTTGAGCAAGGCACCTA
>JAZGTK010000558.1:33422-63105 GCA_036877625.1 Ambastaia sidthimunki
GTGTGTGTGTTCACGACTTGCAGTGTGTGTTCACTCCTCACGAAGGATGGGTTAAATGCAGAGGTCACATTTCGGTTATGGGCAACCATAACTGACAAATACATGTCACTTTACTCACTTTACTTTTTTTTACTTTACTTTAGAAGTTACAAGCAAGAGATATTTTTCAATCTCATGACCTGTAGGTGGCACTATTCCCAAATTTGGCATGGACCCTCAGGTAAATGTGCCAATGCAGTGTACCAAGTTACTTTTGATCGATCAAATAATGACTGAGAAACAGCCTCAAAAACAATTTTGGGTCAACATCATTACGTTTGCGTCATTATAACTGATGAAATGAAAAATTCAGTTCAGACATTTCTAAGCGGCTTGGTTCAAAGATCATATGATTCCGTTTTTGGAAGAAATGAAATAAAAATAAAGG
This sequence comes from Ambastaia sidthimunki, assembly GCA_036877625.1. Taxonomy (NCBI): domain Eukaryota; kingdom Metazoa; phylum Chordata; class Actinopteri; order Cypriniformes; family Botiidae; genus Ambastaia; species Ambastaia sidthimunki. The sequence continues at coordinate 33,850 of JAZGTK010000558.1, forward strand.
TGCAACAATGGAATTGTTGACGAAAAAATGGAATACTGTACTTTTCAAAATAGCCACTACTGTAATGGGCAGAGTCTTCATGTAACATATGAAATGTGACTTTTTTGTAGATCAAGGGGTCAGAAGTTATAGCCATTTGAAAACTGAATTTATGAACTAGTGGTAGAGCTGTAGAGTTGGTCCTAGGGACCCCAAAGTTGGTCAAATTATTATACATGACTAAAAAGACAGTCACTGTGCAAGAATGAAGTTTGGCATAAACATAACTTTTTCTAATTTAAGTTTTTTTTATTTTTAAATGTCTCAGTATTATGTGTAAAGCTGCTTTAAAGCAATGTAACATTGTAAAAAGTGCTATATAAATAAAATAAAATTGAATCGAATTGACTGTTTATGGTCAGCCAGGGGCAAGATAACATGCAAAGATAGGCAATCCACAAATACATGCAGCAAGTGATTGAATTGCTTAATACAAAATGCCGCTAAGTATTTTTATCCAATTAAAACCTAATGTATAATATAAATAAGTTGGTTTATCTATGAATTCCCTGGTGTTTGCAATCATTAATGACAAAACATTATGCTCCTGCTTTATAATGCTAACACGCAATTCAATTCTGCTCAGATCTAGTCATCTTTGTGCTCCAGACGTTTACTGTATTACTATTTAACAATTACTGTTATACAATAATGCTTTATTTATATCAGCAAAATTAAAGGCAGTTCAACAAATACAAAGAGAAAATGCAAAGAGAAAGATATAGAAGGTTAAACTGCCCAAAACAAAAAACACAGTTTAACATCACTATTTTACTTTTCATGGTTCAGACAGAAGCCCATCCGATTTACAGAATACCACTAAACAACTGTGACCCAAAATAATGTAAAAGTAACCAAATGGCTGCATTGCCCTCATTAAAAGAACAAGACAGAACATTAGTCTTTAAAAACAAACACAGTTTGTCAAGAATTTTAATGAGAGTGTTGCCGGAGCTGTTTTAGCAGTTTTCGATTGACTGTCATTCTGTCAATCAAGCATTAATAAAGCTTGTCTTACCTCAGCAACTCTTAAGATGTTGTGCCCATTCATCTCAAAAGTAGAGGAGTAGGTGACACAAAGCAGAACCTATGACACAAAAACTACACAACATCAGCTTGCAATAAAATCACCCTTGGCAACAGTTCTATTCACATGATTCAACACTTCTGCATTAGAAACAGGAGATAAAAAACATAGTGTTACTGGGGATGTGCATGTACCAGTAATGCTGTAGATCCATGCATCTACACTGCAGGTGCAGACACTGGACTGATTATGCCTACTAGAGACAACTAGGGCTGTAACTGGTGATTATTTAGATCAGATGAAAAATCTACAAATTGTTATATACTGAGAATATTTTTTTAATTAAACCTTTATTTTCATCCATTATTTTAAACATTGTTATTCCACATCCTGCCTAATGCTGTCCTCCAAACAATGTAATACAAAGCCTGTGAAAATATGTATCTTCCATGTAGACTGTGCTGTACATTATAAGCAAAACAGTTTAAAATACAACTGTTACATTCTAAACCTAAAAAACAAGAGCAAAACTCACAAAATGTTACCTTCTACAAGGAATGAGGAAAACATTTACTTATGTGAACATTTATATTTTACGAATTGATTATTCTGAAATAGTGTCTTTACTGTTCTCATAAAGATCATTACTTGTGTTGAATGTAGAGCTTTAAACATTAAAAAAATTAATTTAACATCTAACAAAGATATTCTATCAAAATAGGTTTAGTCAGAATGATTACCCTTTTCATTCATTATTGCCCTTGTTCATTCCAAGTTTACTTTAAGTCTTAAAGTTTAAAAAAGGAGTAACGTTTGTGAACAAACTTTATGTTGGCTTAAGTAAAAAAGTTAAAAATAGCATAGAAAGTTAAGAAATTGAGATTTTAGTTGTTAAGAATAGTAGAATATTTTAGCTTGACATTGGATATACTAAAATATGGCTTATTCATGATGTTATGAGGTTGCTAGGGTGATCTAAATGGTTCATAGGGTGTGGTCAGGGAGTCAAATAAGGCCACACACGTCTCTGAATACTGTAATGCTGAGATATGGCTTATTAATTTTATTACATGGTTGCTAGGGTGTAGCTATACATTTAACAGGGTAGAACAAACAGATGGATATATGTGTGTGTGTGTGTGTGTGTGTGTGTGTGTGTGTGTGTGTGTGTGAATCAAAGGAGCCAACTCCCATGTCTCTATGACGTTGTGGTGCTGAGATATAGCTAATTCATGTTGGTTGCTAGGGTGCTGTAAATGATTGCTAGGGAATGGTCGGAAATTTTTCATGTAAATCATTGGACTACTTGTCAGTCTGAGTCAAAAGAGGCCACCCACTTGTCTCTACGAAGTTCTGATGCCTCTCACTTTTTAAAAGGATGTCAATGGGGTGGTTGCTAGGGTACTATAAACGAAATGATAAACGTAATGATATGAAAACGAATGATATGAGCCCACCCCCAAGTTTCTAAGACATTCCGATACAGAGCTATGACAGCACAATTCAGCCCAATGTTAAGACTATGGAATTTTTCTACTTTTTCCTCAATAAACCGGTCAATTTGACCTCTCATTCATGGGTCTACGACAAACTGTGCAGGATAAATTATGTATCAAAGTTTTGTCCAGAAAAAGTAGTAGTAGTAGGCAGAGGAGTAATAATGATGCTATGCTTCGCAAGCACCACTAAATCAAACAACATGTTGGCTAAAAATAACACGACATGCTTGTTGTCAGAATATGCAAAACTAAAATATTCATTTTCTAACACAAAATGTAAGTTTAGCAATAAGATCAAGCACATGTCAGAGTCATTAAATAGCATACGCATCTTTAAAAGCATGACAGGGCAAGACGCACTAATCATTTGGTTTTGTTTGAAGCGGTAATACAACATTCTTGGTTTGTACAACTTTGATTAAGGTTCTCTTTCTGCAGCAGCTCACTCTGTGTCCTGCACTATTTTCCATACGCGTTTTGTCCGTAAAAATGAGTTATTCTGTAGTTTGATTAATCAAATTCATTCATCAATTTGTCTCATTATCGATAATAATTAATTTTATTGATTAATTGTTGCAGCCTTGTTGCAGCCTGAAGCAACACATTATTTTTGACATAACGCCACCCTGGCCCTGGGTAAGTCTTTTCTCCACAGAACAACAGTACAGACATCTGAAACCTTATGAGGGGAAGGCACATGAACACAGACCTTCATGACCTCCACCTGCAGGTCTTCATGTAGACTGGGTGTCACCCTAATGGCTTCCAAAATTTGAGTCAACAGCTGATTCTCTGGAATATCTGTTTCCACAGCAACAAAGCAATCCTCACAAAGGATCTTCTGTAAAAGACAATGGCAAAACAAAAAAAACAGACGTATGAACATCACATTTAACATTGGTCATCACCCGCTGGTGCAAAACACAACACTACAATGATGTAAGTGGTCCCAAGGGCATTTGCTAAAGTAATCAGAGTAGTTAGCATGTTTCAATGCATTTTCTATGAGTATGATAGCAAGAGCATTGCTATACAACTAATACGATTAACTGGGTAGTTGTTATGGTGTTTCTAGGTGGCTCAAAAGTTTCAGTTTTCAGATATGGCTTGGTTTCACACTTAAATTGAATCACAGTAAAGTATTAGCACACCTCTTGTCAATCGTCATGATTTGAGGCGTTCATATAGCTCAACTGGTAGAGCAGTGCATTAGCAGTGCTAATAAGATGTTGTGTTAAGGGTTTTAAAAAAATGAACCCTCTAGTAATAGTAAATTTTGGCTAAGCCTGTAACTGATCAACAAAGAAAACCTGAAACAGCAAACAGACTGACTGCCACCAAGCCCTGCAGAAGCCCAGCTTCTGTTCATTCCATATTTGTTTTCAAATAAAAATACAGAAAATGGACAAATTGTTTTTTATTTTTAATTTCCTTAACAAAATAAAAATTACCTAATTGTTTTTTATTTTTTGCTTATTCTTTTTAAAAACTAAATTGTAAAAAAAAAAAAAAGAAAATCTTACAGCGGCCCTAACGCGCGCAGTTGTGCCAATCTCATATGAATCTTGAATACCTATAGAGTAGTACTGCATACTTGTGTTTTCGAAGAGTATTTAGTTTTATCACATTTATAAAAGACAGACAGAGCGGGACGATTATTTCCGAAAAAAGACGATGTGCTGAGGGCGTGTCATGGGCGCAACACAAGAGTTACGAGGGGGCGGAGCTAAAAGTTACCTCACGCAGCCTTTGCTTACCGGTCAGCTAGCTGTGATATCGATCAATGTAAAACAACCATATAACTTGAGATTCGCTACATGTTTGTATTGTTTAAATTACATGCACTTAGCTGCCGATTGAACAAAAACAGACACTTATCTGACAATTATTTACTTACCGCCTGAGGTTCCGGCTCATGAACGGAATATTTTATTGTTGGGACGCTCCACCTTTGATTTGTAAACGGTTGGCAAATCCACTATCGAATTGAGACTTGTTTGAAAAACAATCGTCAGTGAAATGCCGGTAACAAACATTCACGTTTTCGMAACTCCGTTGCTTTCCGGGAAAAACAAACTGCATCCACTGTTGTCTTACCGCCGAGTTCTTAGGAAAGCTAAACGATTTCTTTCCCTCACAGTAAAAACACGCTTCCTTTGCGCCATTGCTGATTCTTGGTATGATACAAACTTTTTCTTTTCCTTTGCCGGGAGAATTATCCAATAAGGGACCCCAAAAAATTGTTACGTAACAATTTATGATGTTCGAAAAAAACTTTCCGAAACCAGTACAAACCTTGAGTGTGTCGAGCACAGAAATACTACGTAATACGTTCAACTCGTTTTTTGACAAGCTGACCACGTTAAGCATGAGAAGACAGGACATTTAACATTGTAAATAAATCAGAAAGCATGACATACCATTACACTCCCCTTTTCAACCAGGAGCTCCAGTTTCTTGTAAATATTTATAATAGTGATGGGTCGTTCTTGAACGATTCATTCATTTTGAACGAATCTATGATGTGACTCGGAAGAACGAGTCGTCACGGAGAGTGATTCGTTCAGTCGCGCATGCACAACATCCTATAAGCGCTGTACTGGAATTAGTTCACCTGTTTCGAGTCTTCAGGTTTGAGTCATTCTCAATCATTTTTCTTGCCGGTGCAGTCTGCATTGGTTAAGCGTATGGAGCTCAACTCAAACTGAAGACTTGTCAGATAAGAGATGAGCTAATCGTAGACTAAAGATAATGAATTATGTTTTCTGTTTCTTATAGCATTAGTTTTCTCCTGTTTGTAGTGTGATCAACGTTTGCGTAAGTAGTAGATCTGTTAGGGAAGTAACACGTAACATTTTAATTATATTTTGCTAAAATGAACAAAATAATTTGAAAAAAGATTCGTTCATTTTGCTGAGCGAGACTCAAAGGACTGAGTCAGTAAAATGATTCGAATTTCCCATCACACACCGCAAAGCAACTTAATGCAGGTGAATTTACACAGATTATTAGAGCATCTTAAGCAGAACATACTGTTAACATTATTACAGTGGTGGAATAGTTACAGACAAAAACTGACATGTAAAATATTTCACAAACCAAAATAGTCCATTTGAATGACTCAGGAAGCCAATTTTAGGAATTGTAAGCCTTGTTTTCTTTTAAAACCTAGATCACTACAGGCTATTTACAGTACATAAAAACAAAATCATGTCAAAGAGGTGAATCAGACAATGAAAGTTGCCACAAATCTAGTTTAGTCTGAAACTATGTTTTGTACTCTGATATACCACAGGGTTGCTGAATGCTTGTGAACTTTGTCCACTCACAATAAGCAGCCCTGCTCCTTAAACAGCGATCTGGTTATAAACAGAGGTCTCCTTATATGCATACTTAAAAATTACTTAATCATGAAAAATACTGCACACCTGTGGTGTAACATGGTGAACATTAATCAACAGTCCATCTTTCTTTAAAAGCCGGGTGCTCAATGTTAATGGAGTGTCAAGACTGTACCACAATTTCTTCCATTAAGCGGTTGACTCAAGAACCCAAAACAACAAAGTGTGAAACAACTTACAAATCAGGATAGCTCATTTTAGTGTTGTATGACCCACCCATAAAGTCAGTAATAAGAATTAAGGCTTTATTTCCTATTATTGCTTACAACAAATTTGCAATGTGTTCCCAATATGTGTAATAGCAACCAAAAGAGAAATGTTTTGAAAGTGCAAAGTGTTTCATGAGTTTTACCTCCCAAGGGCTATTAAACATGATGGTCTTTTTGATTATTTATTTATACGCCTGTTGCTCTAATGGCATAAACCTGAATACACTGACACCTGCATATCAACATTATAAAAACCCATGGGAAAACTGGTCAAGGTGATGGTCGCTTCAGGCATTCAGTGATTGTTTCACTTTCAGCTTTTCTTTAATGTATTTACTTAATATAACTTTAACTTATTTTTTAAACATATTTATAAAAAAATAAATAGTTGCAATAATCACCTAAAAATTCACAAATCAGAATAAGTATGCGATCATGTTTACATTTGCAACCAAGATAAGTCTGAATGTCAAACCGCAACTATCTTTATTGCGCTCATAGATGGGCAGAAATATGTTTGTAAGTCATACGATTAACAACCATGTTAATGATAATATCTGCATGTCCTGCTTAAGATGCTTAACAATCTGTATAAATAGACCTATATAACACTTCCTATTTCCAGTAAGTGAAGTGGTGTATCACTACTTCTGCGTTATGATGGTACCAATCAAAAATATGGATGAATTCCCCGTGCCTGTGTTTTTGCAGCATACCCAACTGCTCTAATTCTAAACAATGACACCCTTATCTTTGTTTTCACAAATTCCAAACACTAAAAGAACTGAGGAAAGCATGGGTGAGACTAATACGAGATGAAGATCCTTCTTTTAAAATAATACACAGGAGTACATTTGTGTGCAGTTTGCATTTTGAAACTCATGTCTATGTTCTACACAGCGACCATTTTAAAGATTTTTCTCAATTTTGAAGTTAGTCTGAAACTAAAGTGAAGAACTTCTGAAATACTGCAATAAATTTGCAGTTGTCCAAATACTTAACACAGGACAGCACAAAATACCTTTAATGAATGTTGATGTTTTAGTGAGTAGGATCTAGAGTATGTTTCCGGACTGAGGGCTAAACTTTCCAAACATTAAGTAACCTGTAATTTATTGGGCTTCTTATTCTTTCACATTGACGGTAGCAACTTGCCTGTGCTAATTCCTCTCTGTTCTCTATTTCCGACTCTGCATGCTAAGGATAGAGGGAGGTTGTCACAGCCTATTGGCAACTGCAAACTTATCCTGCTAAAAATGATTGATAACACAACTTATCAGTAGGCTTGCGTTAGCATTTATTTTTTTGAGGACTGTGAAAAATTAGGTTTTTAGGGTTAGGCAATGTCAACAGAGAGGATTGTTCGGGTGCCATTGTTTTGCTAACCAAACTGGTAGAATCAAAACATTGCTTCGACAAGCACTTACGAATAATTAGTTGCGCTGTGATAAAGGTCTGTTTACCTGCATTAAGTTGCACTAAGCGTTTTTGCCCTCCCTGCCAGTGACCTTTATAAATGTTGATGAGAAACTGGACCTCCTGATTTAGAGTTTTGTTTTTTTTTAATTTTCATTATTTCCTTTTCACAATTTAGTTTTTAAAAACTAAATCAATAGAACAAATATAGAAAAATATAAAAAAGTAAGGAAATGAAAATTTAAATTGTTTTTTAATTTTCTTTTTTTTAATTTGAAAACAAATAAGGAATGAACAGAAAATACACTGATTTGTGATCACTCTTGGCTGTAGCCATAACAAATTATCACACTGTTAGGGTCTAAGAAATGTAGCTTTATTTTGCTATTTATGGTATTTTTGAAACCTAACCCTTATAGCAAGAATAAAGTTTTGGCTAAGCAAATACTGCTTAATATCCTAACTTTATTGTACTTAAATTACATTTGTGGTTGTATTGTTGGAATGCATGTTTTTAAAAGTAAAATTCTCTATTTCACAAAAATCAGGTACAGTTTTGTCTCCTGATTTCGGTCTCTTCTTTCCAAATTTTATTCTCAATTTCTTATTTAATCTTGTTAAAGTTTTTATATTGAGCACACCTGCATGCCTGTGAGAGCAATCTGGGCCAGTTTTGTGTTTTTCGACTCCAGTGCCAGCTGAAGTGGAAACAGGCAGGTCTCTCTGAAAAGAAATACAGTTTACAGTTACACAAAGCTTGAAAAATGCTATGGAAGTCTGATTGCATGTAGTTCATGTGTTTTACAGTTTCAACATGGGTTTATTATTACAGAATGTTTGTGCAATTATGTTAAACATAAAATGTGCTGGTCAATAGATTTGCATTGGTTAACTGTCTCTCTCTTTGTGTAATCATACTAAAAATAATGATACTAAAACTTGCCTGAGTTTAGATGGTGTGATTTTACACAATCTTTTTTGAGCATCAATGGTCTCTGCACAACACAAAAAAGGGAAAAAAGGGAAGAAAAGAAAAAACTTTTAAATCAAATGGAAACCCATTTAACTGGGGTTAGAACTGCTAAATACTGCCAATGGACCTTTTGATGACCTCATTGATAATGCAATAATGGTGACAATACAGCAGTTAGACCAAACAACTTATTCGACCCACTCATGTGTCTACACATCACTGACAGTCTGCTAAATGCGCTGAAAACATTCAGCAAAACACTAAAATATAAAATGAGAACAAGCCCGGTACATCTGTAACACATTAAATATTTATTAAAAGGCGCTGTAATCAGTAAACAGCTTACAGAGAACTATCTTCTTACCATAAAGAAAAATGCTAGAAACTACAGACACTGCTGTCATGTTGTTGTCAGTTTACGGTCAACAACTACAGAATAACAGCTGTTATAGAGTTGTATAGGGTTCAGTTACACGAAGTAAACATCCGTTAATGGCGGACACGAGTAATGCACTATACATTTAAACAGAGTAAATATTTGACCCAATCTACTAAACCGATGCGCATTTTATTCATTCATTGTTATCGACAGATACATCTTACCGCGAGCGACACTACACGCATCCCGCATCGCTTTATATTTGCTACCCGAAGCCTCCTTTTGAAGTTTTCGTAAAATCTCCTCCATTGTATTTAAGGTGATTGATTACAGATAAAAGATTTACTACAGATATGCTTTGGAATGAGCCTTTAGGCCTCGTGCCTCAGCATCCCTAAATTAGAAATGATTCATTTTAATACCAATGCGTCATTGGTGAAAAATTACAAAATACGGTTCCAGCAAACTTCAAGCAAACGTCCAGGGTTTTGATTAAATCTAGTGTACGTATCTGATTCGCAATATGGGTGTGCACCCCTTTGTGTAGCTACTTCCTATCCGGGAATTAAAGGATAACTCCACCCCAAAATGGTATTTTGCACATAAATTACTCGCCCTTAGGCGTCCGCGGCGCTGAATTTTATAAATTTAAATTGTGCTGATGTTGAAGTCGTAAAAATTAACGCATTATTCTTTTCTTAAAAACATTTAATCATTTTTAGGAACACTCACTCACTTTGTTGTCCAATTTAATGAAAATACACCAAAGGAAGAAAAAGCAACACATAAGCAAAACAATAATCAATTCTCTTAATTCTGACACTGACAGTTGATGGCACAAATTTACATTTAGCCATTTGGCGGACGCATTTATCCGAAGGAGAGATCCGTAAAGAAAATGTTGAGGGGAAGAATGTGGGGGTTGTAGTCCAGACAGCATGTGTTTACGGGAAATGTAGTTCTATAGCAGTGTGCTCAAAAGCATGTGTGCGACAAGAGGAGGGTCTGGTTTTTGTTCTTGTTCTTTTGAAAGTTGTTCTTTCTGTCATTCTTGATGCGTTACATGTGTTAAGCCACCCAGGAGTTCACGTGGGAGAATTCAAAATTCAGTTTAATAAGAAATTAAAGGATCACTGCTTGCAAACATATACCAGTTTATACCACCAATTAAATCATAACATCAATAAATAATCCCCAAACAGCAAAAATACATTTTAATTGTTACTGTTTCTTGACAATGTATGTTGTTAGAGTCACACAGTCATCAGAGATCAACCAGTAGCTTTTAACAATTGCACCCCACATTTATCATACTTTTATACATAGCTAGTACCCCAAATTTGGATTTGGTAATATGGAATTTGGTAATCTGAACTGGGGTGATTCAATCCAACTTTGCTTTAAAAAACTGGCACAAAAGTAAGAGATTATTCTAAGATTTTCAAATGCAGATCATTCTTATCCAGATTAAACTTTTTGAACAACTGCCTTTTATTTTGAAATCCGGGAGCTGAAGCTCGAGGCTCAAGTAGCGTGTGTGCGAGAGCGTTGTTGCTGTAGTGATGGCTGCAGTGTTCTGCGCTGGCAAATTTGGCTGCTGTGTTGCCTGCTTCTCTGAATCTCGCAATCAGAAAACTTTCCGTTTAAATGCACGTTACACGCGACATTAAAGAGGCCCAGTAAAAGTTGCATTTAGGAGATCGGCGAGTCTGCCATTAACATTATCATGTTAACAATCCGTAAAACAACCAAACCTTTGGAAAACGGTCTTAAAGTCGGCAGTTATGTAATGTCGCGCATGCATTGTCAAGTTAAAAGCATAGCAACAGTTAAGGTGTACGTGCATCTTGTTCACAAAGTTTATATTTCTGTAAACGAAACAATATCCCACACCTTATTGCCATGCAGTGAAGTCAGTTAACTGTGCTTTGACGTTTCAATAATAATTAGTCCCTGCTGTAGATCTTGGCGATTAATGCATGATTGGTTAGTTTTATTTTCCACACAAAACATAAAGTTGAAGATAGTTTTCAATATAAGTGTTATACACTGCTCAAAAAAATAAAGGGAACACTTAAACACAATGTAACTCCAAGTCAATCACACTTCTGTGAAATCAAACTGCCCACTTAGGAAGCAACACTGATTGAAAATCAATTTCACATGCTGTTGTGCAAATGGAATAGACAACAATAAAGGAGTGGTACTGCAGGTGGTGACCACAGACCACTTCTCAGTTCCTATGCTTTCTGGCTGATGTTTTGGTCACTTTTGAATGCTGGCGGTGCTTTCACTCTAGTGGTAGCATGAGACAGAGTCCACAACCCACACAAGTGGCTCAGGTAGTGCAGCTCATCCAGGATGGCACATCAATGCCCTCCATGTGCTCACCAGAGGTTGCCTGATTGCCATTAGGTACCGAGATGAGATCCTCAGACCCCTTGTGAGACCATATGCCAGTGTGGTCGAAGGCATTGATGCTATGGACTGGCCCGCCCGTTCCCCAGACCTGAATCCAATTGAGCACATCTGGGACATCATGTCTCGCTCCATCCACCAACGCCACGTTGCGCCGCAGACTGTCCAGGAGTTGGCGGATGCTTTAGTCCAGGTCTGGGAGGAGATCCCTCAGGAGACCATCCGCCACCTCATCAGGAGCATGCCCAGGCATTGTTGGGAGGTCATACAGGCATGTGGAGGCCACACACACTACAGAGCCTCATTTTGACTTGTTTTAAAGCCATTACATCAAAGTTGGATCAGCCTTTTTTTTTTTTTTTTTTTTTTGTCGTCAGCACATTCAACTATGTAAAGAACAAAGTATTTAATATTTCATTCAGATCTAGGATGTTATTTTAGTGTTCCCTTTATTTTTTTTGAGCAGTGTATGTTTTCAATATTTTGTGTCTAACTATCAATTACAGAACAATATAATTTACCCACTGTTTTGGTATCTGTCTAGTTTGTACATATCAGTTATGTTTATGGATATTTTAAAGGTTTGCTGTAACCTTTTGGCCCTGCCCCTTACCCTATAAAACTGCTCCCCACCTTTCTACAATAGATGTTTCCTTCCTTACTTTCTCCTAACGTGTGTGTGTCATTGGTAAACCATCTTGTCTGACTCCTTCTGGGCTGGGAAGATGCCTCTCCAGAGTAAATAGTGTTCTTCATGTGGTTGTTAATAAATCTAATGTGTGTCCTAGATGTCTAAATGATCAAATAACAACACTTCTGACAAAAGTAAAAAAAAAAAGGGTTGGTATTCTGTGTCTTCATCCAGGTTTCTGATTCTAGTTTTCTGATTACAGACCATGAACTCTGAATTTAGAACAAAAACAACTCTTTGCTGTGTGTATTTACTTACAATATATGTTTTATTGCTTTAGCCTGTATCTTAAGTTAAAATCGGTATGAGACTCTAACTCTAAAACCATTTCATTTTTATATATAAAATAATGATACAATCATTATAATCCTGTGAATAAAGTTATGCCATAATATAACACAGCATGGATCTCTCATTGACAGCATACCAATTTTACTCTTTCGGGTCTCACAATCCTGCCTGTTTTACCCCATGCGTTTTGTGTTAACACCCAGAGGATGTCAGGAACATCTATATTTATTCACCTTTGTTACAAAATTGGATACTTGGTTTCAGCATTACCTTATTCACCTTCTGTTAAAAAACTGCTGTCACACATTACACTTTTTTCAGGGTGTTTATGTTTGCTGTTACGTCCCTGTGTTTGTTTTGTGTGTGTGTTTCTTTCTCTTTTTGACCTTTCGGCTCTCTGTTTTCTTTCACTTTTGCAGACCCTCCTGTGGCTCCCCATTGGTCACTTGTACTGCCAGTCATCATCCAGTTACGTCATTCCCCTTCCTGACTAACCAGAATACACCTGACACCATAAAACAGCCCGCCGGTCCATCCACTGGCAGCGTTTTTGCTCACTTGCATTATTCTCACGATTGCCTTTATTGCCCAATACTGTGTTGCTTGTTTGGTGTGCCGTGTACTGTTTGTTTACCTGTCGCTCTGTTTCGCAATCGTGGAGAAGCGGACAGGTAAGAACGTCACGTGACATATATTGTGCAGCACATAGGGTTTGTTCTCTGTATTGTTCTCAGTGTTGTCAAGCTTTCGCCTGAGGATTAGACTAGTGAATGCCAAACTGCTTTCGAAACTTTAAAGCAAGACCTACTGCACAGTGTGACTCTCGCTCACCCTGATTTCAGTCATTCCTTTATTCTCTCTGTTGATGCTTTATTTGATGGCATAGGAGCTGTGTTATCTCAAGTACCTCCCGGTGAGAAAATTGCACGTCCAGTTGCTTTTGCAAGCAAAACACTCTTAAAGTCCCAGATGAACTACCCAGCACATAGACTTGAATTTCTGGCTTTAAAGTGGGCCATTTGTGACAAGTTTAGCCATTGGCTAAAAGGGAGACATTTTACAGCATGGTCTGATAATAACCCCTTGACCTATATTCTAACCAAATCCAGACTGGACGCGTGTGAACAACGATGGGTGGTGAAGCTCGCTGCATACGAATTTGACCTAAAGTATGTGCCAGGTACAAAGAACGTTGTCGCTGACGCCTTAAGCAGAGAGCCTTTTGTTAAGTCTTGTGTCAGCCACCGTCTGTTGAAAGAACCATATGTTTCTTTTACACAACATCAGAAAAATCAGACCTTTCCTCTCGGAACTGTCCTCACAACTCCTTGTTCAAGCTCTTGTCCTCTCCAGACTGGACTACTGCAATGCAAAATCACTGTCACGAACCTTCTCCTGGACTGTTCCCTCCTGGTGGAATGACCTTCCAGTCTTAGTCAAGACGGATTCACTATCCAACTTCATAAAACGACTAAAAACACATCTTTTCCGACAACCCCTGCCCAGTTAATAGCACCTATCCTACCACTAACACTTCTCTCTCTCTTTCTTTCCTTCTTTTCATTTAAAAAAAAAATGGGGGGGGCGACAACTGCACTTGTAAATTACTCTATGCTAGGCTAAGGAGACTGGCACGATGCTTCCAGATTGTTGCCTTCTGATCGTTGGTTTACTGGTTCTATTGTTCTTTCATTTGTAAGTTGCTTTGAATAAAGGGTCTGCTAAATGCCTAAATGTAAATGTAATGTAAATGTTTCTCATCTGGATGAAGTCAATGGTGTTGTTACCGGTACAGTGCAAGATGCCTTTCGTGTCTCTAACCACTGTCAGAATGTGCAGGCTACCAGCGATGATGGACCTGAGAATAAGCCACAGGATGATGTGAACCTTTCATGTCCTGTTTTTTTTGATGCTGCCGAAGTCTCTGCTGCATTGAGTACCCACTCTGGTGTTGAGGTTAATCCTTTTAATCCCGTTTTCCAGACTCTCCAGTCTCCAAGAGCAGAAAAACATACTTGGAAAAGTCATATACTATGTTCTGAGACGTAAACGTCCTTCAAAAAGTGAGAGGGCAAAGGAGCCTAGATCTGTAACATACCTTTTAAAGCACTGGAAAAGGCTTAAGATCCGTAATCATGTGCTGTACAGAGTAAAAAAGGATCGGCTGATGAATAGGAAACTGCTTTAATATGTTGTACCTGATTCCCTGAAACATGATGTTCTACGTGGTGTTTGCGATGCTGCTGGACACCAGGGGAGTGCGAGAACTCTCTCCCTTGCAGCTGAGATTCTTTTGGCCGTGGATGAGTAAAGACATTAAGCTGTATTGACTTTTGGAGTGCTGAGCAAACTTCAGGAAAGATTGTTGATGTCTTAGTAGTGACAGATAATTTCTCTAAAATGTCACACACCTTCCACTGTCACAACCAGTCTGCAAAACAAGTTGCCTTTAGAATAATTTATTTTGTATTTATGGGTTTCCAAAGGTAATTCATTCGGACCAGGGAGCAAATTTTGAAAGTAAAATGATTCAAAAATCGCACACCACACCATACCATACCACCCTATAGGTAACGGTTTAGTGGAACATTTCAATAGAACTCGGGGGAATATGATAAGAGCCCTCCCAGTCAAATTCAAGGCGAAGTGACCACAGCTTCTACAGCTTCTACTTTGACCTTCAGTTACAATTGTACTGTGCACGAAACGACTGGGTTTGCAGCTTTTTATCTTATGTTTGGGCGTATCCCAAGGCTGCCGGTTAACATGTTTCAGCATGTCCTTTGTGATGATAGAGTGGTCAGTCATCATGAGTTTGTCACCGCATTGAGAAGACACTTGAGCACAGCTGCTGAAATTGCCTGGAAACACAGTATCAAAGAACAGGACCATCATGCCATTCTTTACAACCAAAAGGTCAGAGGTACACCCTTAGAAGTGGGAGATAGAGTTCTGCTGGCTGATCGTGGAGTGAAAGGTGAAAAAAGTTGCAGACAAGTGGGACTCCGTTCTGTACGAAGTACAATCAGTAAGACTAGAGGTTAATGTGTACAGGATTAAGGATGCTCAGACTGGCAAAGAAAAAGTAATGCACAGGAATCTGTTGCTTCCAGTGAATTTCTTGTCCTGGGATGATGATGATGATGAAGAGGAGTCTGCTCTATCAAAATCTATCTCTGCTACCCATGGCAGTGCTCTTGATTCTGCTCTGGTGGGCGATACTGATCCTATTTCCAAGACATCAGAATGGTTACTACAAATGGATGAAACACATGATAGTGATGTTATGCAGGATACCAACTGTAAAAGACCTTCAGGCGCCCCTGATGAGATGACTACTTCAGAGTGTTCTGAAATGATCAACGCAGTCCAGAACCTGAGCATGTTCCTGAGCCTGTTGGGAGTACAGAGAGTTTATCCAGTTGTGTGCAAGAACCTGATAACAGAACTGTCCCTGTCATTTGCGAACAGCCCAGAAGCACAAGCCACATAACCACATGGTTAGGGAGATCAGTCAAAAAGTTGAGGGAAGTGATTCAAGAAGTGTTTTTTTTCCTTAAAGTCTGAGGAGGTCGTTGTGTGTAGTTACATGTTGAAAGAGCAGAGATACTGTACATGTCTTAATGCTAGGAGTGTGTAGGCTGCACCTCCTATTGTCTGTGTTAAGTGTGAGACCTGGTACCATTTCATTCTTACATGCTTCCTGGGAAGAGATTGACTTTCTAACATACTGTAATGTAAAGCTCTTGTACTCGCATGCTTTTTTCTTCATTTTTGGAATTTTTACTGTATATTCTGATTGTTACATATACTGGTTCTAACCCAATTTAGCTGAATTTAAGGGGGTGTATGTAACGGGGTTTAAATAATGTTGTTTAAATTCGTGCATAAATTGGGAAAACTCGCCATTGGTTGCGAACTGCTGGTCATGTAAATTATATTAGTGGGCAGTGCTACGTAATTGGCAGCAGCCTCACACTGACTCGCTGCTGGTAAGATGCATTGACGATCGCTCTGTCTTAATACTGTAATTAAGTTTGAATTTTTTAAGTATTGAAATTTTTTAAAAATCATTTTAAGACTTGTGCAATATCAATGGTTAGTAATCTCACCAACATATGGTCCTGTTTGTCCCAGGTATGCACTTTATTGTTTTTGTCTGTTCTGTGTGTAAACTGTTAACCGTTAGCATAAGCACATGTGCGGCACACGCATGTGTTGAACTATGTGTTGCGTCTTTCTTTTTTGTCTGTCTTTTATATAAAAATGTAAAATATTGATCACTTGAGCAGTCTGACACTGACTCGCTGCTGACTCGTGCAACATCAATGGTCAGTAATCTCACCAACATATGGTCCTGTTTGTCCCAGAAAAATAAAGAGAATCCTTGAGTGACCATCTGCCCGACTCGCAGTGATTATTATTACACAATCGCCAACACAGTCACATATAGATACACTAAGTTAGGGGCGAGTGCCACCCACTGTACTTTGTTTAACGATAGAGAGTGTAGTTTAGTTAGGGCGTCACTGACACTGAAGACTTTTTCTTTCATTCTCTTTATTTTCTTTTGTTAGTCAGAGTAGTGGTACTTAAACATGAGTTAGGCTTGTGGTTTTATTTCTTTGCCTTGGCGCCGCTCGCGTTCTGTTTCTCCCCTCTCCATGTCTTTGTTCGTACTGTATTGTGTTATTTGGGTTTTTGTATATATTTACTATTATTATTTTCACCTTCACTAGTTAAGCACCTTTGCACCCTGTAACAACATGCCCTGTTCAGAGGGARCCCTCGCCAGAGTATTGACTGTTTGCTCCCTCTGCTTCCTGTTTCCTGTTTTCCCCATGTCCTGTTCCTGGACTATTTAAGCCATGTGCTTCTATGAACTYKTTGCGAAGTATTGCCAGCTAACCACTGCCTTACCGAGCGTTTATATCTGGATTGTTATTCTGTGTATGATTCTGCCTGTTACCTGTTTCACGTGTTTATTTGGATTGCCCTTTGGATTGTTTGCCTGGTTCTATTATCTGCTTCTATGTTTGACCATTGCCTGCTTAACGTCTTTGATTGTTTGCTGCCTGCCCTGACCATTGCCTATTTATCGCATATGATTATTTGCTGCCTGCCCTGACCACTGCCTGTATTATCGTTCTGATTATTGGATTGTGTTTTGGATTTGGTTATTAAACTCTGCACATGGATTCTACGAGTGCTTCCGTGTCTCCTACCTTACAGAATACTTTGCTGAACATGAATCCAGTGGAGGTTTCCCAGTTGCAGGCTGCGTTCGCCTATGAAAGCGAAATGCTCAAAAGCTACCAGGAGCAGATCATGAAGCTACAGGCAGCTAACGAATACCTAACGCAGTTCATCTGCGCTCTCCTCCCACCAACGCCATCAATGGTAAGATTTGCTATGCCTGACAAATTTGATGGAACAGCAGAACAAGTAAAAGGATTTGTTCAACAAGTAGAGATTTACTTCACTAACCATGACAATGCTTTTCATACGGGAAAACCATGACGGGAAGAACTGTATGTTCATGTTGTCTCTACTGTGCAGGAGAGTGAGTGAATGGGCAGCAGCGGTTTGGGACTCTGATTACAGGTTTTGCTCTGATTATGGTTATTTTGTGAAGCAAATCCGAGAAGTGTTCAAGTATCCTGCTGGGGGCAAGACATCTCAACACAGTTGCTACAAATAACCCAAGATAAAAAGTCAGCTCCTGAACATGCTATCTCGTTCTGCATTTTAGCCGCCCAAAGTGGTTGGAATGATAATGCTCTCTGCAAGAGTTTGAACATAAGTTTACAAACTGAGCTAGCCTGTAAAGGAGAGAACTTAAATCTGAATGATTATATTACCATGGCAATCCACATTGATAATCTCATGCGGAACACTCCTAAGAGAACCCAGGCACCACAGGCTCCACAGTCACTTCCTGTCCAAGATATCCAGCAGTCCAACCATGAACCCATGCAAGTTGGTCTGTCCAAGCTGATCAAAGTGGAGAGAGTTCGTCAGAGACAAATGAATCTATGCTTCTACTGTGGGGAACCTGGCCATCGCAGTTTGTCTTGCCCACACAAACCCGGGAGATCCACCAACTCAACTACCCGGGTGAGTGAAATCTCCTCCATTTAAAACGCAAGCTTTCCAGATAAACACCCAGATTACTACTCAAACAGCGTCTTTCAATTCTACAGCACTCATTGACTCTGGAGCAGCCCTGAATATCATCAACCAAGAGCTAATCATCACGTACAACATCCCCACAGTTCCATGTATCCCATCCATCAAGGTCAGCACAATTAATGACTCTCCCATAGGCACAGGTATCACTCACCAAACCATACCTATACGACTTCAAGTTGGACTATTTCACTATGAGACCATCTCATTTCATATACTAAAGGCCCCTAAGTATTAAATAATTCTGGGGTATCCTTGGTTAGCTCTCCACAGTCCCGTCCTCTCCTGGCATCCCAATGAACTGGTATCATGGTCTGATTTCTGTTATATCCACTGTCTGAATGCTGCACCCCTTTAAACCCTGTCTCACGACCAGTGTTGAAAGCCCTGATACCCAGAGAAAGACTTATATACCCACCTGCTACTCATCCTTTTAGGAAGTGTTCAGTAAAGTTAAGGCAGCTCAACTTCCACCTCATAGCTCATGGTACTGTGCCATTGATTTATTACCCAGTGCCATGCCACAAAGTTTACCCACTGTCCCGTAATGAAACAGGCAATGGAGGAGTACATAGAGAAGGCTCTTAGTTCTGGCTTCATCCGTCCTTCTACCTCTACAGCTGCAGCAGGATTATTTTTTGTAGAAAAGAAAGATGGAGGTTTGAGACCATGCATCGATTACATCGATTTAAACAATGTAACTGTTAAGTTTTGTTACCCTCTCCCTTTGGTTCCCTCTGCTCTAGAACAGCTACGAGAAGCCACAATCTACACCAAACTAGACCTGAGAAGTGCATACAATCTCATCAGGATCAAAGCTGGGGATGAGTGGAAGACAGCCTTCTTGACCACCAGGGGCCACTATGAGTATCTGGTAATGCCTTATGGTTTGGCTAACACTCCGGCAGTGTTCCAATCATTTATTAACGAAATTTTCAAAAACTTGTTGAGCCACTGTGTTGTAGCCTATATCGACGACATCCTCATTTACTCTAAGACAGAGGAGGAACACGTGCAACAAGTGCAAACAGTCCTGGCTCGCCTGCTCAAGAATCAACTTTATGTAAAGGCAGAAGAATTTACATTTCACGTGAAACAGACAACGTTCCTGGGTTACAATATTAGTCACCAAAGGGTGGAGATGGACGAAAGCAAAGTTCATGCAGTCACAGAATGGCTTCAACCAGTATCAGTCAAAGATTTACAACGTTTTCTGGGATTTGCAAAATTTTACCACAGATTTATTAGGAATTACAGTTTAATTGCTTCACCACTAACTTCTACATACCCTTTTACTACAGGTACTACAATCTACCTTTTGTAGTAGAAGTGGATGCATCTGACTGCGGAGTGGGGGCAGTCCTGTCACAGTGTCATGGTAACCCAGGTAAACTGTTTCCCTGTGCTTACTTCTCCAGGTAACTTACTCAAGCTGAAAGAAACTATGATGTGGGCAACAAAGAACTCCTGTCTATGAAGGAACGGTCTATGAAGGACGGTTTCCTCTAGCTAATGTCTCCACTCTGAGATTGCTTCGTTCCAAGTCATCACTGACCACAAAAACCTAGAATACATTAAAGGAGCCAAGAGGTTGAACCCAAGACAAGCAAGATGGGCTTCAGTTTACTGTCACGTATCGTCCAGGCAGCAAGAATGGGAAGGCTGATGCCCTCTCCAGGCGTCATGATCCACCAGTTGAGTCATCGACTCCCGAGCCCATTTTACCTCCCATCGTCATTTTGGCACCCATTTCATGGGACATCATTGAGGAGATACAGAGGGCCCAAGGACAAGAACCACAACCTCCTAACTGTCCCCCCAACAGTTAGGAGTCTTTGTACCACCAAGTCTTTGTACCACCAGATCTACGCCATAGAGTGATGCAATGGGTTCATACATCTCTTAGCGCTGGACATTCAGGTATTTCAAGAACATTACATCTAACACAAAATTCATTTTGGTGGCCCTCAATGTCAAGGGATATCTATAATTATGTGAAGTCATGCCAGGTGTGTGCCACTTCCAAGACCCCCAAGGAATTACCCTCTGGCTTGCTCAAACCATTACCTATCCCTCAGCGTCCATGGTCACACTTATCCATAGACTTTGTCACTAACCTACCCCCATCTGATGGGTTCACCACCATTCTAGTAATTATTGATCGTTTTTCAAAGTCTTAAAAATTAATCTCTCTGAAAAGCCTCCCTACAGCTATGAAGACCGCTCAGGCCCTGTTCCACCAGGTATTCCGCAACTATGGAATTCCTGAAGACATAGTGTCAGACCGAGGAAGTCAGTTCACATCACAGGTATGGAAAGCCTTTTGTAAGCACCTGGATATAAATATCAGTCTCACATCTAATGGACAAGTTGTGAGGCTTAATCAGGAAATTGGGCATCATCTAAGGAGCTACTGTAGCCATGAACAACACCGGTGGTCAGAATTTCTTCCCTGGACAGAATACGCTCAGAATTCACTCACGCACTCATCCACCGGCCTCACCCCCTTCCAATGCATCCTGGGCTATCAACCGCCTATGTTCCTGTGGTCTGGAGAACCTTTCACAGTTCCTGCCATAGATGACTGGATTAGATGCAGTGAGAGGGTGTGGGACAGCGCTCATGTCCGTCTGCAACGAGCCATAAGAACTCAAGAAATCCAAGCCAATCGAAATCCAACCGTCCAGCACCACGACCATGGGGACGTCCACGGCGAGCGCCAGGAGTCGCTCCTAGGAGGGGGGTTCTGTAACAACACGCCCTGTTCCGCCCCGCCAGCAGAGGGAGCCCTCGCTAGAGTATTGATTGTTTGCTCCCTCTGCTTCCTGTTTTCCCCATTTCCTGTTCCTGGACTATTTAAGCCATGTGCTTTTATGAACTCGTTGCGAAGTATTGCCAGCTAACCACTGCCTTACCGAGCGTTTATATCTGGATTGTTATTCTGTGTATGATTCTGCCTGTTACCTGGTTCACGTGTTTATTTGGATTGCCCTTTGGATTGTTTGCCTTGTTCTATTATCTGCTTCTGTGTTTGACCATTGCCTACTTAACGTCTTTGATTGTTTGCTGCCTGCCCTGACCATTGCCTGTATTATCGTTCTGGTTATTAAAAGATAGACCAAGATGATGGCGCATGCACATTGCGAGTTTGCACATTGCCTTCACATTGTACACCAGACAGGAGCTTTTGTATATTGGTTCGCACATTTCCAACAGTTTTATCAGCAAGCTTCGTCTCGTCCCTGAGATCGCCAGAACACCCGAAGCGGCGCACTCTTCCCGGCCAGGCGGAAGTCTTCGAAGGCGGCGGCGCGATCGTAAACAAAGGCGGGGGAAACGTGGAGGGCTAGGAGCTAAGCTAACGCTAAGACCACACCGGCTCTCTCTACCCAGCATTTTTCTCGCCAATGTACGGTCATTGGTGAACAAAATGGATGAGATTCGACTCCACATCAACCACAGCAAAAGACTTTTGAACTGTAACGTCATGATCCTCACAGAAACATGGCTAAACAGCGGCATACCGGGCAATTTCTGATTTCTGTTATAACTCTGAATCTTGCCACCTTCAGAAGTTCTCTGATGACTCTGTGGTTGTTGGATGTATTCAGGGGAGTGAAACCTTAGAATATCAGATGATTGTGGATGACTTTGTTCACTGGTGCGAGCTCAATCACCTACAGCTTAATGTCAGGAAAACAAAGGAACTTGTGGTGGATTTTAGAAAATCTAGGATCCCCGTCCCTGCTTTGTCTATCCATGGTGAGAAGGTTGAGATTGTCGCTGAATACAAATACCTGGGAGTCCATATAGACAACAAACTGGACTGGTCATCAAACTCAGCAGCACTCTTTAAGAAAAGCCAGAGCAGGCTGTATTTTCTGAGGAGGCTAAGATCTTTTAATGTCTGTAACACCATGCTGCGGATCTTCTATGAGTCTGTGGTGTCGAGTGTCATCTTCTATGTTGTGGTCTGTTGGGGAAGCAGCATGAAGGTGGCAGATAGAAATAAACTGGACAAACTCATCAGGAGGGCTGGCTCTGTACTTGCCATGGGGCTGGACCCTGTTCACGTTATGGCTGAGAGAAGGATGTTGTCAAAACTCCACTCTATCCAGGACAACTCTTCTCACCCACTACATAGTGTGCTGGCCGACCAGAGGAGCACTTTCAGCCAGAGACTGATCACTGTTAAGTGTTTCACTGAGCGGTACAGATGATCATTCATCCAAGTGGCCATCAGGCTGCATAACTCCACTCTGTAAGTGCTGTGCTGTGCAAGGCATATACAGTTAATATCTACAGTTCATTTTCATGTACATTTTCAGGTTCACTTTCATGTGCAATATATGGGACTTTCACATAACCTTTATTATATTTATTATATCATCATCATCATTGTCTGTTATCATCATTGTTTGTTTTTTTTCTTTTCATTGGTTTCATCTTACTCATTTAAATTTTTTTTAATTACTGATCTTACCTTGCTCACTTTGTATATATATATTGTATAGTTATTTCTTATTCCTCTTGTATAGTTTTATATTTCTTTTTTATTTTTCTATTTCCCCCTTCTTTCTTCTTAATTTACCCTATGAGCAACAGTGATAAGGCAAAGCAATTTCCCTCTGGGATAAAGTTCTTTGAATCTTGAATGCTATTGAGCTAGCTGGACTTCATACATTCGGGCAGACAGGACAGCAGTTGATTCCGGTAAGACCAGAGGCGGAGGACTGTGCATTTATGTTAACAAAGCTTGGTGCACGAACTCTGTTACTGTCGGAAGACACTGCTCAGCTGTTGAGTTTCTCATGGTTAATTGTAGACCATTTTATCTGCCACGGGAGTTCACCTCCACCATTATAACTGCTGCTTACATTCCTCCCGATGCTGATGCCAAGCTTGCTATGAACAAACTTCACGCAGCCATCAGTAAACAACAGACTGCTCACCCGGAGGCTGCATTAATTGTTGCGGGAGATTTTAAACACTCAAACTTAAAGGCAGTGCTCCCAAAATTCCACCAAAATGTTTCTTGTCACACCAGAGGAACCAAAACTTTGGACCATGTCTACACAAACATGGCTGAAGCCTACACTGCGACCCCCCCCCAAACATTTTTAACATGTCTCTAGCTCAAGCAGCTGTGCCAGCATGCTTCAAATCCACCTCCATTGTTCCAGTGCCGAAACACTCTGGTCCAATATGCCTGAATGACTACCGCCCTGTGGCACTCACGTCCATCATTATGAAGTGCTTTGAGCGGCTGGTCCTGGCACACCTTAAGGACTCTCTCCTGACCACACTGGACCCATACCAGTTTGCCTACCGCAAAAACAGGAGCACAGAGGACGCAGTCTCCATAGCGCTGCACTCTCACACACTGTACTCACACACATGGACAATAAAAACACCTATGCACGAATGCCGTTTGTGGACTTCAGCTCGGCATTCAATACTGTCATCCCCTCCAACTTAATCACTAAACATGGAGACCTGGGCATCAACACATCCCTTTGC
Source organism: Ambastaia sidthimunki (assembly GCA_036877625.1). Classification (NCBI taxonomy): domain Eukaryota; kingdom Metazoa; phylum Chordata; class Actinopteri; order Cypriniformes; family Botiidae; genus Ambastaia; species Ambastaia sidthimunki. The sequence continues at coordinate 57,902 of JAZGTK010000558.1, forward strand.
AATTGGATTATGTACTTTCTGACTAACAGACCCCAGCATGTTAGGTCAGGCCACATCTGCTCCACAACCATCACTCTCAACACCGGGGTACCACAGGGCTGTGTGCTGAGCCCCTTCCTCTACTCCCTCTTCACCCTCGACTGCAGGGCCTTGAATGGATCTAACGCCATCATCAAGTTCGCAGACGATACTACGGTGATTGGACTCATCAGCAACAACGATGAGCCTACAGGGAGGAGGTCCAGCACCTAGCCACATGGTGCACAGACATTTAACACCATAACACCACCAAGACTAAGGAGCTCATTGTGGACTTTAGGAAGGAGAAAGGAGGCACACATGATCCCATCCACATCAAAGGGATGGCGGTTGAGCGTGTCTCCTGCTTAGGTTCCTGGGGACCCACATCTCAGAGGACCTGTCCTGGTCCTCCAACACCTCCAGCCTTGTCAAGAAGGCTCACCAGCGCCTCTTCTTCTTGAGAACACTAATGAGAAATCTGATGTTCTCTGCCATCCTGGTGAACTTCTATCGCTGCACAATAGAGAGCATCCTAACCAATTGTGTCACAGTCTGGTATAGGAGCTGCTCTGTCGCGGAGTGCAAGGCACTGCAGCAGGTGGTGAAAACCACCCAGCGCATCACAGGAACTCCACTTCCTGCTATTGAGGACATTCAACAGAAACACTGTCTGCGTCAAGCACGCAGTATCCTCAAAGACTCTTCTCACCCTGCCCATAGACTGTTCTCTCCCCTGCCTTCTGGCAGGTGCTTCAGGAGCCTGCGGACCAGAACCACAGTCTGAGGACCATCAATGCACTACTGGACTGTCTACACATTCATCTGCACTCCGGATTATTATATCTACAAATTTACTGCACAATTCTTTGTCAACAAATTTATTTGCACTACATTCACTGCACAATTTACTGCACTGTTTGTACACTGCACAATTTGCACCCCAGTACTATGTACTGACTATTGTTAAAACACAATTTACTGCACTGTTTGCACTACGTTGCACTACCCTTTTGTAAATTTCTGTTTATATCCATCTGTACATTATGCCCATAGTACATTATATCTGTCATATCTGTTAATAACATAACCTATATCCTGCACTTTACTGCTTATTGCACATCTGGTTAGACCTAAACTGCATTTCATTGCCCTGTACTTGTACATGCGTAATGACAATAAAGTTGAATCTAATCTAATTGTTGGATTGTGTTTTGGATTTGGTTATTAAACTCCACACATGGATCCTACCAGTGCTTCCGTGTCTCCTACTTTACACACCCACACTTGTAAATAATAAATTTACCTTTGAGATTTACCCCCTTTGTTGTGTCGTTGTCACCAGCACCTAATTATAATTAAATAATTTTAATGTTATTCCCCACACCCCTAGACCAACTGGAGTCATAACATTTGCTAGTATTTATAGATGACATGCACTCCATTGAGTTTAGCATGCGAGTTACATATGTTAGTTTCATTGCGTCTTACCAAACCTAATGAAATAAAAACACAGGTAAATACCAGTCTTCAGTTGTTAGAATTTTTGACTATCACTGATTACCCCTTGTTATACAAACATGCCGATGAACATCATTTATTGTGAACACTTTTTCACTCTTTCACCAGACCTGGCATTAGCCCATCCTAGCAAACATTAATATATTACTTAATGTTTGACCTGCCCCTTGTTTTGAATTCTTGTTTAATTGTTATTTTCATTTTTCTTTCTCTCCTTTCAAGATTTCTTTCAGTGTAATGTCTAGTAGGTTTTAGTTTCTTATTGTTCATGGCATGTTCTTGGGTTCTTGGGTGTATGTTATGATTAAAAAAAAATAAGCATTTACAACTAACTTCTCTGCCTTAATGTCATTGCTTTATTTTATTGTTTAACCAGTATTTTTTGCAGTTGTATGTGTTATATTTATTCGTTTGCATTTCCAACAATATTTATTAAGAACATTGACTACTGGCAAAAATGTACATTCATAAAATCATAGCAAGCATTTAAATGTCCTATGCATAAGTGTTGGTTTCAGAAGCGCTATTATTTTCTCGAAATACACAGGCACAAGCACTGCTTGATGTAAGAAGGTTACAAGAATTACACGGGCACAACATTTTCTTTCTGTTTTTCTGTGTATGCATGTGTTGTATCTATATAGTAGGAATTAATAGATGACAAGTTAATATTGATAACAAGCTGGCCACAGGCTGAGGGTTTGATTGAGGTGACATGCATTAGGTGACTTGTGTTAGTCTAACACAATGCAAGCTTGGTTTACATTTTTCCATGAAAGTCCAAATATTTAATGTTCTAAATTAGGACTATATCCAGGAGGCTCTCCATCATGGCTTCATTAGACCATCCACCTCCCCAGCAGCTTGAGCCTCTTCTTCGTGGACAAGAAGGATGGTGGCTTGCGGCCCTGCATTGATTACAGGACCCTCAATGAGCACACTGTTAAACTACCCTATCCACTTCCCCTGGTCCCGGCTGCACTTGAGGAACTCTGTGGGGCTCGCATCTTCTCTAAGCTGGACCTGCGCAGCGCCTACAACCTTGTTAGAATCCGTGAGGGCAACGAATGGAAAACTGCATTTATATCTAGTAATGCCGTATGGCCATCGCCAACGCCCCATCAATCAGTCTTTCAGGGGTTCATGAACGAGGTGTTCCGGGAGTTCCTCCATTGGTTCGTGATTGTCTACATTGATGATATCCTGATTTACTCCTGGAACCAGGCCGAACATCGCACCCACGTTGCGCAGGTCCTCCACCGACTCAGGGTACACCAGCTCTACTTGAAGGTCGAGAAGTGTGAGTTCCACCAATCGTCTGTCCAGTTCCTTGGCTACGTCCTCAGCCCTGAAGGGATTTAGATGGACAAGGGAAAGGTCCAAGCCATCCTGGATTGGCCTCAACCTCACTCCTAGGGTTCCTAGGATTTGCCAACTTCTATCGACGGTTCATCCATAGTTTCAGTGTCCTAGCATCCCCCCTCACTTTCATGCTCCGTCAAAAGCCCAAGTCACTGTTCTTGACACCCTGACCCCAAGATCCCATTTGTAGTTAAGGTAGATGCCTCCACCACCGGCATGGGGGCAGTGTGTATTACCTGGACTGTTCTTTGGATTATTCCCTGTTTGCTGCCTGCCCCGACCCTTGCCTGTTTACTGGATTACTCTTTTGATTGCTGCCTGCCTCGACCCTTGCCTGTTTGCTGTTTACCCTTGTCTGCTGCCTGCCCCGACCTTTGCCTGTTTATGGTTTATGATCTGCTCTGCCTTCACTATTCCTGCTGATTTTTCACCTTTGTCTGTACAATTACTCTAATAAACCTGCAAATGGATCACAGTGCACTCATGTCATCATTACACTAACATTAGGAATATCATCTCAACTTATTAAACTCCTCTGAAACTAAACAAAGACATAATGCAGCATGTGTTATCATCCTTTGTCATCAACACTTCATCGAGGGATACAGCTGGTTTTCAGAAACATATAGAGAGGGCTTTTGATGATAGCCAGACAACAGACAGAGTGGCTACTATTATTATTATGCTTAGTTACCTTGTGTCAGAAAATATAATGTATTCAATACCTGCTTTGGGTCATAAACATAAAACATGAAAATGTTGACATGTTGACTGATTGAAATTGACTGAGTTCTTGATTTTTATGGAATATGTTGTTTAATCTACCTGGAGCGTTTCACAAAACACTTTAAACATCTTTTTACTTTCAATACCACAGTGACATGCATAAATCTTTTTAGTAAACAATTTATATGCTAAAAATTGTATATATCTTACAAATATATTAAATACAAATGGGAAAACACTGTTATGGTGAAAAGCCATTTGTCATGGTACATCCTGAGTTTCTCTGAACTGCTTTTGAGATGTCTAAATAATAGAAAGACTTCAAGAGAGAGATTGATACGGTTGATACACCAAATTCTAACACTACAGCTAACTGTAACACATAATCACCCAAAGGTCTTTATCTGAAGTGTGCTATGAACATCTAGACACAGCTTCTGTACACACACACCAAAATGGGTAATAAATTATATTAGACAATTTGACAAATAGTTCTATGATACATACTACTTATATATTATACTACTACTATATGTACTGTAAAACTGAGGTACAATATGTAACTATGGGTTGTGGAAACAGGGATCCATTCGCAGCTTTTATTTAGAATAGTCATACAGGCACAGATCAAAAACCAGAAACAGGAACAATGGAGGCAGGACAGATCAGAAACAGTAAACAGGCAAGGGTCAGGGCAGGCAGCAGACAAGGGATAAACAATGAACAGGCAAGGGTCGAGGCAGGCAGCAAACAAGAAAGTAATCCAGGCAACAGGCAAGAATCGGGGCAGGCAGCAAACAAGAGAATAATCCAAAAGGCAGTCCGGGTAAACACAAAAATCAACACAAGGAAACCGCTTGGAATTGTCTGCTAGGCAAAACAAGATTTCGCACCAACAGAAGAGTGAACACAGTTTATATATTGTCCATGATTAGATAAACGGGGAACAGGTGGGGGAGTGGTCAGCCCCAAGTATGTGGGCTGATGGGAAATGTAGTTCCCAAACAAGAATCTGAACTTGAGAGGAGTCTCCCTCTGGTGACCGAAGAGAGGTGATGCGGGAGCCTCCTCTGTAACACAATAGTTGTGGTAAGGGTATTATACTGTTCACTAAAACTGTTGTAAGATGTAAGAGCATCATATTGTAAAACACATGTACAGTTAAGCTACTGTAAAGGGGTAGCTACAGTAACACTGGCAATAGTGCTGCAAAAATACAACAAAAAGTCTAACAGTGTATTGGCTCAGATATGATCTGTCTTTCTTACCATGAGTTTGTTTCTTGAACCCTACTTCTTTATTTTATCTCTGTATTTATATTGTTTACAGAAGCAATTAAACTAAACCCCAGAGTGGTTCAATTTCAAAATGTGTAACAACGCCACCCATACCGCCACGCCAGCAGAGGGAGCCGTCCCCGGAGTATTAGCTCCCGCTCCCTCTGCACTTCCTGTTTCCTGTTTCCTGTCTCATCATTTCCTGTCATGGACTATATAAGCACACTCAAGCCTCAATCTCATTGCGAAGTATTGCCAGTATCATTGATCTGCCTTACCAAGCGTTTATACTCTGGATTG